>ML348247.1:0-58357 GCA_005239505.1 Nicotiana paniculata | reverse complement strand
TAAAACACATAAAATGCAAGGTATATAATGCTTAAAATCATGAATTCTAGCCACACATCATACCCTGTGGAGCAGTATCTTGTAGTAAAGGAGGAGCTTTAGACTCAATAACTACATTTGGTCGTGTATGTGCAGGGATTCGTGATGGTAACAGAGTGGTCCATACTTTTTAACATCATGAGATGGCTACTTATATTTTGCATGTTGTGTAATGGCGGCGATTTGATCAATTGCATATGCAGACAGTTCAAAGTTAGAATCCAAGCCAAGATCATGCTCATTTACAAAGGGGGCTGAAAAAAAGTTAAAAAAAAGGTTAGTGAACGCACAAATACATAAAGTTAAATAAATAAAAAAGAATAAAAAAATTGCACATACAAATTTTACCAGAACATAAATTATCATTAACTGCATCATGCCTTGATGTGACGTTCTTCACATTGACACCACTAGCCCCACCCTCTCAACCAGCCCCACCAAAACCAGACATTAAATATAAAAAAGTATAATCAAGAGTACTATTTTCAAAAAATAAGAGCAAAAAAAAAATTGTCATTTACATACTAGAAGGTGCTTTGGGTGGCTATCTCCAATAACTACAGGATCATTCTCACTGTCTCCCCTTTCAAACTGGTCATAATCATTATGCATCTCACCAAAGTAAGGATCATTATCCTGTTGCTTATGCTGAAAATGAGAAAGTAATACTTTTATTATTATGTATATTACAAGAATACTATGTCCACTAAAAGTAAAGAATGGAATAGTATCTTATAAGCATATATTGAATCTTTGAACAACATACTATAACATTATATTATATAAAAGATCAATACCGCTATATTTTCCTATAGGTTCATTGACTACTTACCAATAGTTGCAAGCAGCTCCTCAAACTTGATCTCTACAAAAAGCTTCAAACCTTGTAACTCCTTCATTACCGCATCATTGGTAGGTTCAGAATCACCTCTAGTACTTTGATGCATACTTTGTGTCTTTGGCAATTAAGTGCCAAAAACCTGAAAGCTATCAGGTTGACTGTAAGTGCAACCAACTTCAATTTTAATATTTAGACCACGCACATCAAATAGGTGCTTCTCAGCATCAGCTGGGTTGATGTTCTTTAGCTACAATTATTAATGACACTAGTTAGAAATAGAAATGATAATAAAACATGGAAAGATAAAAGATCCCTATTAGCATATGATATCAATATGGTATACATGTATACCAACATAGTATATCATCGCTCTGGGATATTACTACAACTACCTGAAACTAAACTACTGTACCAAAATATTAAAAGATGCAATAAAAGTATGTGAAAATTAAAATTATAAGTAGCAATAAAAGTATAAGTAGCAGAAAAGGTCCCTATTACCATATGATACCAATATGGTATACATATATACCAACAAAATATGTATATCATTGCTCTAGGATATTGCTACAACTACCTACGACGAAACTATTGTACCAAACATTAAAAGATGCAATACAAATATGAGAAAATTAAAAGTATAAGTAGCAATAAAAGTATAAGTAGCATAAACGATCCCTATTACCATATGATACAAATATGGTATACATGTATACCAACAGAGTATATCAGTGCTCTGTATATTGGCACAACTACCTATGACTAAACTACTGTATCAAAACATTAAAAGATGCAATAAAAGTATGAGAAAATTACATGCTCACGTTGTAAGCTAAACATTCGCAAAACAACTCGTTCATTCTATATTTGACCTTTTACTACCCAATTCATAATTTGTGGAAGTTTGTTTCCTATATGACCATCAAAGTGACCATCCAAACTTGGGCAGCAATCGTACAATCAAATATGTAGCTAGTGAATAAAGTTTAATTTGTTTTCTTGCTTCTGGTATGTCTTTGAAAGCCATCCCTTTAACTAACTCTTTGAAGACATTCAGACAATTCTTTTTTTATTTTGTGCAACAATTGACTCTAATTCTTAGAGTCATAATCTTTAGAATCATGCACATGTTCATACTCACTCTCACCCTCGCTACAATCTGTTCTGACTTTATTAATTTTAGATAAAAAAGATTCAACATTTTGGGATATATTTGGAACATGTATAGCTACCTCACATTTATTCATAACAAATGTATGAATTGTATAATATTCATCAGATACAAGAGATATTAACTTCCTAATACAATCATCCCCTATTATTTCATAATAAGTTCCAGAAGTACCACTTACTATCAATTGTTAAACACTTATAAAACCTAACACATAAATAAACTCATCAACTATATAGTAAATCAGGATCATACCCTTTCCAAAAATGAACTAGTTTCTTGTTGTAGAGGAAATGTGGTTCCTTGATCCACTCACTATCATGATTGAACCTCAAGTCAATATTAACCGTTTTATTAGACTAAAAATAACTAAGTAAACAATATTAATAATATGGATAGTATTAAAAAGAAGAAAGTAGATTAAGAAATAAACTGCAAATAGGGACCACAAGAATAAACAAAACCAATAAGGGACCCCTTCTAGATAGATACATCATCAATTGAGAATAAATAAACCAATAAGGGACCACATTAATGAACTGTGCACATTAAAAAAATATGAAATGAACCATATTTTCACACACACACATACCCGACAGAAATCAAATGCTTGTTGACAAACAACATGCACAATGGAACAAAGAACCCCATCTTCCCACTTATGAAATAATTGTTTAACATAAAATGCTCAAAACAATAAAACAAAAGTCGAAATGCATTAAATCCTAACTACCATTTCGGGACCACATGTTAAAAGCACGTGCATACAAAATAAACACTAAAGCGACACAATAAACAACGAAATATATATGGAATACACACATCCGACACAAAAAAATTCATTTGTAAAAATATCCAAAAACCTAGAGTAAAAAAAGAGTGATTTAAAAAAGATACCACTAACCCAAAAATATTGAAATAAACGACAGATGAAAGAGAAAATGACATAACCAGTCAGATAATTTTACATGGAAAGCCTCGTGCATTACTAACAAACTGACATTGTAGTGAAAGAGAAGATGTAGTTTTGGTTCATGGGGTGTTAGGTAGAAATGAAATATGATTTGTGTGTGGGTCTAATTAATTAAAACAGTATTGGGTCGGGTAACAAGGCGGTTCATGGAATATATGGATTTATTTTGTTTCGGGTGGGTTATTCGTTTAGGAGGGAACACGTGACTCGTTGTTTAAAATAAGGATATTTGTGACTGGAACTATGACGGTAAGGACCCTAGAGGCCAGATAGTAAAATGAAGGATTTTTTTAGTACAATATTTGAAAGTATAAAGATATAAATGACTTTTTTTCCGTTTTTAATAAGGGAAAATCCCACTTTATACCCATTAAACCCAAACTATTTACTCTTTAATACCCAAGCCCAAAGGATTTACTTTTTCTTCCTATACGGTTTAAACTATTTACCCGCCTACACAATCTCATTTTTCCTTTTCAATTTCTCTAAACAAGCAAGTCTCACACCCCAAACGTTCCTTTCTCCTTTTTCAAAACACCATAGCTTAGTCTTTTTAGTGGACGATGAAAATCCAATACAAATCTATGCATTTACCCTTTTTTTTTTCTATATAAATTTTAAAGACAAGCTTTTATATTATTGTACATGAGTTTCACTCCAAAATTGTCTTTCTATATTAGTATATTCTTTTTTGTGTATTTATATGTATTTCTAAACCCATGTGTTATTGTGATTATATATTAAGTTTTGTAGATCTTGTTTTTGTGTATGTATGAAGACCCACCAATGTTGAACTCGAAGCTCTTGAATTTGAAATTTTATTGTTTAATTCGATGTGGGTGTTATAAAATATTTGTTATAGTACCTTCAAGTAAGCTTCCATAATCTAAATTTTTATGTGTATTTGAATATCCACCATTTGTTGGAGTTGAAACTCTTGAATTTAAAATTTTTATTTTAAAAATTTATTATTTGATTCAAAGTGGGTGTTATTAAATATTGCTTATAGTACCTTATGGAAGTTCATACTGAAATTTGATCGCATTTGGAGTTGAATTGAGGTGATTGTGATCGAATTTTCAGCTGAAAATCGAAGAACACAGTTGCCCAACATTACATCGCTACTGTATACAATATGTTGTATGTGTATATAGCTATACTGTAACAATATATTGTTGTAATATACAATATATTGCAGACGTATACTGTAATAATTGAAGAAGAATACAATTAACTAATAATATACCACTACAATATACAATATACTGTAGGAGTATATAACTGTATTACAATAGTAAACTGTTATTGTATTTAATATACAGTAATAATATGCGATATACTGCAGTAATATGCTGTAATAGCATACAATATACCATAATAATATACTTCAACTGCTATTTGCTGCATCATGTAGGTATTATTGTGCAAAGTTAAAAGTATGGTTATAGTAACATTATATTGTTATAGTATACAATATAATATAACAAATATCGTAATAAATAAGTTATTTTTTAATTTTATTCATTGTATAAGAAGTAATTGTCGAAAGACACAAAATAGTAATATGGGAAAAAAGGAAAGTAAAAATAAAGTTCAAAGAAATTAGAAAAGAAACGCGTTACAAAAATAAACAAAAGGAAATAAAAATAAAAATAATAAAAAGAAAAAAACGAGCCAAATTGAGTATAAAATCAGGTTATAGTGAATAAAGAAAATAAAGAATAATACGATGCCAGAAAAAAACATGACAAGGAAAAAAGAAAAAAGAAAAATAAGAACGAGAAAAAATAAAAGGAGAAAGAAAGAAAAGAAAAACAGAAAAAGAAAAAAGAAAATGCAAAAAAAGAAAAAATTACCCATAGAACGGGTAGGAAGGGTAATTAATTTTAGGGTAGAAAAACTAATAGGTAGGTAAGGGTAATTAGTTTGATTTTTGTGGATAAAGCTATAAAACTCTAAATACATAGCCATAAAAGTGGGCATGAAGAAAGTTCAGCATATATCGGCCCACCAACCTTGCTGACGCAAGCCCAGACGTAAGCCCATAAGGCCCAATCAATTCATTCACCTGTTACCAACTCCTACATAAAGAACGTAAACCCTAGAGTTTTCTCATAATCGTATTTTTCCAAGCCGCAGACGATTCGCAGAGAATTAGCCATGGGGAGAAGTAAGCTTTTTTCTACCAAATCTCTCTATTTTCATGCGAATTCTCGTATTCTTATTCATTTAACTGTTATTGTTTCGATTTGCCAAAAACTTGTTGGATCTATATGTTTGTTGTTCATAGCTTGTGTGTTATTTTTAGGATATATTGCTGAAATGATATATTACATGTGTTTTTGTTATTCATTTGATTATTTTTATTTTTATTTTGCCTTTTGTGCATTTGTCCGTAGTAAATGTAAAGAACCTATAGTGTTAGAGAACCCTAATTTTTCCGCAAGACAAATTATTATTGCTGAAATGATATGTTAGAGGTGATTTTAGATGCTACTCGGCTGAGGCGTTCATTTGATTTACCATTATTTTGCTTTTTGTTCATTTGTTTATAGTAAGTGTAGAGAACTTATAGTGTTGGAGAACCCTAATTTATTCATAAGATGAGTTATTATTGAGGGTTTCTGACTGATGCAGATGGAGCGGAATGGATAATGGGATTCTCAATAGCGGCTAGAGATAGTTGGGATCTAGTTGTAGTTGTGTATCGTTTGTCTGATAGAAAATGAACCCAGCATTTTCAACACAATTTATATATATTTATGTAAAAGTTATTAAACTTGTGACAAATATTAAATTTCAAACCCTAATTCCAAAATTACAATAGGTTTATTGGTAAGATTTTAAAGGGTTATACCCATCAATTTTAAATTTTAGATTTTCTTCTGGGTATAAAGAATACATAGTTGGTATAATTGAGTTGACATTTTACATTTATCAAGCTTAAAGCTTATAGGAGTTTTATGGCCATGCTACAGTTAGTGTCTTTGAGAGCAAATACTCCATATGGGTCCTAGAAATGATAAAATTGTTAAAGAAATTATAGTTCTTATTTTGCGGGAATGATTTGATCAATCATTGTGAACAATAAAGTTTTGTGTATGAAGCAGAACCTCTTAAGTATGACAAGAGCTGACCACTATTTTGTTGTTCTTTATGAGTGAAAACTCATTCCATAGTTTTGCTGACAAGGTATTCCACACTGCATTATTGTTATTTCTCTTTCTTCTTGGGGAGTTATGAGTGCATTGTTGGTATAGACTCCTTATTTGGTATACTAGTTTTATACAACAATTAGTTGACCCTATCCGGTTACTTGTAGTTGTGTGAGTCATTGACAACATATGTAACTGGGTTGAATTCTTTTCTCAGGACCTGCAAGATGTTATCGCCAGATTAAGAACAAGCCTTACCCAAAATCCCGGTTTTGCCGTGGTGTGCCAGATCCAAAGATCAGGATCTATGATGTGGGTATGAAGAAAAAGGGAGTTGATGAATTTCCTTTCTGTGTGCACTTGGTCAGTTGGGAGAAGGAGAATGTTTCAAGTGAGGCACTTGAAGCTGCTCGTATTGCGTGCAACAAGTACATGACCAAGTCCGCTGGAAAGGATGCTTTCCACCTCAGGGTTAGGGTCCATCCATTCCATGTTTTGAGAATTAACAAGATGTTGTCATGTGCTGGGGCTGATAGGCTCCAAACTGGTATGAGGGGAGCTTTTGGTAAGCCACAGGGAGTCTGTGCTCGTGTTGCTATTGGTCAGGTTCTTCTCTCTGTTCGCTGCAAAGATGGTAATGCTAACCATGCTCAAGAGGCTCTGCGCCGTGCAAAATTCAAGTTCCCTGGCCGTCAAAAGATCATTGTCAGCAGGAAGTGGTAAGACTTTTATCTATAGTGTCACTTCAATCTATGTCACTGCACAGTTTTTTAGCACTTTATATGTTCACACTAAGATTGATTGATTTATGAAGGATTGGCATGTCTTGGAGCTATTCTTTCGTTGTGACAATTATACAATTTTAGGATCAACATGTACTAATCTTATATCACACAGAACCTCATACTAGAGCGATCACACTCTCTAACATTCAACATCGTTAAATGGGAGATAAACTCTAGGGATCTGCTTCCTTCCAAAACTTATGAACTGCCTAGAAACCTAGCTTGCTGATTGCTCTATTCCTTTAGCAATATACTTGAAACAAGATCTGCTATATAGGTTTATACCCCTGCATCTCTGAGCACTAATGTCAAAAAGTGCTGGCATATTATCTCTCTCTTAAAAAACTAGATGATTAATCATGGTTGGTTTTCCAAGGTGCTCCCCACTATATAGAAGTTGTGCTTGCATCACAGTTGTTTTCTTTTGATCGCAGGGGGTTCACTAAGTTCAGCCGTACTGATTATCTGAAATACAAGTCAGAGAATCGTATTATTCCAGATGGTGTCAATGCTAAGGTATGTTTTGTTCATTGTCTATTGTTTACACAGTACAAGATTGGATCTTGTTGCCCGAGGTAGTATGTGAAAACTTATTGCGTTTCTTATGCTTTTGCAGCTTCTTGGTTGCCATGGTCGACTTGCTGCACGTCAACCTGGAAGAGCTTTTTTGGAAGCAGTAGGGAATTGAAGTTGCAGAATTTACCAAACTGAACCTGTAGTTTTCTACTCCTGTTGAATGAAATTTTGTGTCCTGATCATCGATCTACTTTTGAACCATTACTTGAGTTGTTACTGCTTTGAGTATTTTAGTTTACTGATAAAGATTGGCTTTCTTTTATTTGATTGAGTTTTGTTTTACATATATTCTTTCCTCCGCTGTTGACTTTGATTCTCGCGGGAGCTATGTCATATTCCTCCTACATTATTTTTGATGAATTGTTGAAGCGGCGTTAAATCATTTCCTAGCACTAGGGGATCATTCCTTCGAAAGATTATCATTCCAAGGTTTGAATGTAACAACAAAATTCTACAAATAGGGAAGGGTAGAATGTACGCAGTTTTAGCCGCCTAACCTTGTGTAGGTAGAAATATTGTTTCAGGTACCCTCGGCGCCAAACAAGCATGCAAATCACAAAGTATAGGAAAGAAATACAGTAGACAATAATCATAAGTTTCTTGGAAAGCATCAGGTCGACAATTTAATAGTATGAGTCTTTGCTATAAAAATGCAAGCGGAATTCAGTCATTTGAAAGTGGCTCTCATTTCCAAAGAATAAGTGAAATAAAAGGTCAATCCTACAAATATGCAAACGCTACCCCAAAACCCGTTAATGAAGCTGTGTAGAAATCAAGCCGTAGTTACGTAATAATCATAGACCAATTATTTATTATACATCAATCAAGTTAAATGACATTGTTGACTAAAAACTATGTTGCGCTGACTCTAAAATGTAGCCACATCCGTGTCGGATCCTTGGAAAATGCACTATTTTTGGAGGATCCGACACGTATCCGGTCACATTTTCGGAGAGTCCGAGTAACATAGGTTAAAAGTACTTCATCTGTTTGAATAGACATGAACATACTTGACTGAACACAGCTTGAGAAAGAAATGAATACTTTTAAAATTTGTGGTTCTATACAGGCCATAACATTTGTGTGGTTATAATTCTTTAAAACTTATAATCTTAAATATGCTGTAGTATTTGTGTGACTACAAGCTTGTCATTGAGGGTAAAATTAAAGTTCACATTAAATTATTTTTAAAATTAGAAAAAAATAAATTATTTTTTGAACAGATTAAAAAGGAAATAGCTTCACATACACGAAGAGGGAGGATATGTTATATTTCAACCCCAAAAACATGTGCCAATTTGTACCATAGATCCTAAAATTTATGAAATAATAAATCCAACAGCCAGATCTACACCCATATTTGGAAACCCACAGTCCTATCCGAGCAACATAATCCAATGTGAGTGAATTGATCTAAAGAGATGGTGAGGCAGTAGTAAGACATTGTATAATCAGACAACTCCATCTAGTTGAAGGCTTCAAAGCTTTACAAAGCAATCTTAATAGGGTGCTTATGGTGGACAAGAATTGGGAGAAATTCTATCAATCATTTATTGGAGATGATCTGACACAAGTACATATAGACAGATCACTCACATAATAACAACACAATGAATATGCTCTTACAATAGTAACAACATAAGTTGCGTCCGAGCACTATTAAAGATGAATCACTTAACCTTGACAAGCTAGCAAAATTTGTGCAGAAGAGCTGCAGTTGTATTTCTTTCATAAGCCTTACGAGCAGCTCTAGGAACTCTGAATAGTTGTTTGAACAACGAGCTACATTTACGTACCATTACGTTTTTGGTAAATGCAATTTACCACCAAAAATTTGAACACGTCTTGCATATTGTTTCAGTAAACTTGATATGCTTACCTCAACAAAGGCTAAATTTTTAAACATGCCTACAAAATGATGCTTCTTTACTTTCTTCTAGTACTGCGTCTCGTGGCTGAAGCCACTACAGAAATCTCTTCTTTAGCTGCCGTTGGAACTTCTGATTGATTGCTACTTTTCTTTCTTTTCTTTGTCACACTCTCTGATGTTTCTTCAGCTTCATTCTCTCCTTTTTCTGCACCAGATTTACCCTCTCTACTTGAACAATGGGTTGCTCGAACTATATACACCTGTGAATCTCAAAAATGAGAAAGTTAGTAATGCATTGAATTTGAACCATATCATATGACTATATTTTATTTAATGGACAAAAGGATTGCACACCAAAATCCAACCTTGAATTTTGTTGCCTCAACCAATTCAAATACTAGAGCATCCCCATCATCCAGCTTATGATCTAGCGCAAATGCTCTCCATCCTCCGCTTAGTCCAGTTCTTTTGCCAATAAAGAGAGATTCATACTCTGAACCTTCCTCGTCCACTAACAGAACATCTACGGTAGACTTGGGAAGATGGTCTTCACAAAATCTTGTAGGAAGTCCCTGATATCATTTCATAGTAGGCTTAGTGAAAAGATAGTTATGTTGATGAAAGCTTAATGTCAGCTCATTTCACAAGCAATATATTTATCAAAAATAAGAATTTATTGAAAGGATAGATCATACGAGTCTAGCAAGATTTTATTATTATTTTTTCCTTTTGTTATTTGGGATAATTACCTTATTGGGCTGCCTTCTAAAATAATAGCTGGCAAATGTATATGCTCTGTATGTTCAGTGAATATACATATTTTTTTTGAAGGGAGAAAAATGCAAAAAAGCCCTTGTTATTTCCTCCATATATCCTTGGCTTTTGTAGCTAGCTAGAGTATGGAAAACTTACCAACCAGAAACAACTGTAGACGTGAGATCGGACCATAGACTTGATAAAAGATGGATTTCCAGACTGTAGATTGCTCTGGAGCTTTTCTGCGCTTTTGATAGCTTGCGCTCTTGCTTGACATGAAGCCATTTTTACTTCTTCCAATGGTCTTGCTAGATAACTGCCAACACAAAAGCAATTATTCCAGAACCGGGACGTAAACCAATGGTGTCAAGACTGAGAATTAACCATCTCACCTTGCCCATGAGGAACTCAATCTTGATCTTTTCCGAAAAGAAGGAAGTTCCATATCAATCTGAGGTGATGATTGATTAGCAACAAATGAGAAAAATAAACAACTAATAACCAGAGGAAGAAAATTAGCAAACAAATGTTTGAGACGAAAAACTTTCTCTAGCAACATAAGCAGTCCATTTCCTAGACTCTTAGTCCAAGATCGATCCCATATTAGAAACTTTAATCTCTACCTACAATGAACTACGATATGAGACATCAGCGGTTAAATATTTCATGTAATCTCAATAATAATAATAACCATAATCTTGATGCTCTTTCTAGATTCAATATTGTGCATATGATTACATAGAAGAGGTGCACATGTAAACTATTATGTAGAAAATGACATGAGTATGCCATTGTGTAGATTCTTAACAATTACTATCTTAATTCTGAAAGGTGTGTCATTCACTATGTAGTATGTACCGTGTACTAAAGGGAAAACATGAAATCTTACATCATCGCGGTATGATGGAACAGGATTTCTAGCCCGTCCGGACCTTCTTGGCTCCAACATGTAAACATCGTTTGCTTTTTGTCTAACTCGGGTTACCTATGCATGATAAGAAAATAATATCAGCTGATGCATGCTTATATAAGAGCCACATTATATCTTTATAGAAAGGAAAATAATCATAACATACCTCGTATTTCTTATCGGACTTCTTCTCGGACTTTGCAAGATCAGAAAGGTTTTTAGATATATTCAAAATCCCCAGATCCTTCAAAGAGGAAAGCAGCATAGTAAGAAAAAGAGAAGGCAACAATTACAAGTCCTACAAAAAGATGTAAACTCTGCAGCATATTTCTTGTTGGCAACAAAAGGTAGGTTTTATGAACACATAAAACTTTTCTCCAAAAGATTGTTCATAAAACTAATCCACATACACTACTTTCCACCAGAATTGTTTTCGAAAACTTGAACCAAATCAAATCCAAACGCCGCCTAATATTTCATAAAGTTGATATTGGTAGATCATCCACATGTAAGCCTTCGATCACTTAATTTCTCTTTCAAAGAAGCATCCAAAGGTACCATCAACAGAAGTAAAAGATATTTTGCCTTAACAAGATTACTACCTCGAATCGTTTCTTATTGTCCAGAACCCTTTGCCTTCGGACCTCCTCGTAACTATTTGTGCCATTTTCATTTGCCATTGATTGTAGTACTCAAAAAACTTCCCTGATCAGAAAAAGAAAGAGTATTTACTGTAATGCAATTTGGAGCTGAAAAGTGAAACAAACACCTCTAACTGTTTTTTCACCTGCAAATCATATTAAGTACAGGTCATTTGCTAATTGCATAAAGATAGTCAACCAATCATGGGAAGCAGAAATTACTCTCGCCAATTGGAAGATTAGTTACTGTACTGTTTACCAATACAATACATTCAAACTTTTTTCAAGAATGTTACACATGGATAACACCCTTAAACTGCCGGTACATTTCTAAGCTAGTGGCTTTGCAGTGCGGTACTATTTAAATTCCCAACATTTGACCAATCCAGTGTTAACGAAGGCGAGAAGCGCAGAAAAACTCTTAAGATCCATTGGAGCTTTAAGCGCAAAGAGCAAATAAAGCGAGGGCCTTAATGAAGAAAGACGCACAAATAACAAATATATGGAAAAGAATTTTTTTTTTAAAAACTACGATAAAGTGAAATATCAACGGTTTAGTGTCGCCTCTTCTGGATTGTACTCATTGGCAAGGAAACGAATGCCTTAGAGCCTTGATGACGAGCGCCCGCTAAGCAACGCGGAGCACTCATCATGTTTTGCGCCTTGCTTCAGGACTTGAGCGCGCTTTTGACAACATCATCAATCACGAGCTCTAATTTAACATAAAATCTAAATGCCTCCATAAGTGACCAAAAAGAAGCGTCTAGCAACAATTAAAACTACTGTAATAACTAAGCTTCAATTACAAATTAATTGGGGTCGGCTATATGAATCCTTTATATTCATTCCGCTCCATTTGGACACGTTTCATTCCCGTTATTTAAAATTTGTCTTTCAAGACTAATAGTGGTCTTCTAACACTAAAGTTCTCTATGTTATAACAGAACAAAAACTCATGAATCATTCTATCCCAACAGAAATATTTAGATGACTTCTGTATCCCCAAATGGTCAAAATAAAACAAGAGAAAAACTCATACAACCCTGCTCACCTTTAGTAAATGCTAGTAGAAAAAAGCACCAAATAGAACTATAGTTAAACAACAGTCAATACCTCTCTAGTTCACTCTTGTACTCCACACAAAGAAATCAATCAATCAATCAATTATGCCTCAATTCCAAACTAATTGAAAATAAATTCATCATAATTGTCTACTTTTATATTACTCATCAACCTTCATAATTGACTATGCTTTTGGAAACTCACATAGACTGAGTTCAACCTCACATAAAGAATCTCTTTTTTTTTTAAATTTTAAAAAGAAAGAATCTTTTGGGGGAAAATAAAAAAGATTGAGAAGCTGAAATACGAAAATAGCAATTAGCAAATCACTACACAAAAAAACCTTGTTTCGAGTAGCATTAGTAGTGGATGCAACCCACTATCTCGAACTCGGATTATATATACATGTGCTTTAAAAAATTAGATTAAAATTTTAATGTGTTCATATACATTAAAAGGATTCACTACTTTTAAATCCTGAATTCACTTCCCCAATATATACAGTGCCTTAGGGACGAGTCAGCATTCGTAAAATTGCCATCTTGTTGGCAACAAAAAAAAAACACATCAGAAATGAATTCACAACAACGAATAATATTGCACACATAATATATAGATTTATTATTATATAACAAGTGAAATGTATAAAAGTGGGGAAAAAAGTAATGAAATCGCCAAAATGAAAAATGGAGAGCAAGAATAAGCAAACCTGAGGCGAGAATGCAGTGGGGGTTGAATGTGGAGAGAAGAGAAGAGAAAGCGGCTTTTTGAAATTTGAAAACAGTGAGAGTACATGCGCCTTACAGCTTTGAGCTTCGTGCACACACTAAGCTAAAAAATGGATTATTTATTAACCTTAGTTAAGTGATACACTAAGCGAAAAAGAAACATTTATTAACCCAAGGGCTCGTTTAATTACAAGGATAGATAGTAATTTCCAGATTATTTATATCACAATTGTGAATTTGTTCTTATACCCACAGCCAATTCGAATTGGTTTCTAGTCCTGGTCAAAGATCATGTGTTCGCGTTGGCGTACAAATAAAGAGCCGAACGAGTGGTATCATTCTTTTCATTACGAACGATATACTTCGCTTGCTCCCTCTCTGTGTCCACTAGCGCTCCTGTCTAAAGCGAAGCGAAGGCATGGGATAACAACCCAAGATTATTAATCTTTTCTTTTCTCCCAAAATCTTTTTAAAAAGGAAACGTTAAAGTCAAATAAGTCAACCATCTCTATAACAATCTTGTTTGTTTTGATATTGTTTGGCTTATATAGTGAATGATTGTTAGACACCTATAACATTATTTGACCTTTAAATATTTTTTTGTTGTTATAGATAAAAATTATCCAAAAATCAATTACTTTTCCTTTTATAATGATACCTAAAAATTATTCAAATTTAGAATCTCAAATGAAATATGCATATTTCACAAGTTAAATATTGAAAAAGCTATTACATTATTAAAAATTCATAGCTATTTAAATTCTAAGGCAGACATTTGAAAGCTACCTAGAAAAATAAATTCTTTCAAGATTAATGGAAGAACTTTATAATTATAGCTTGTTTCGTAGATTTCATTCTCTTACTAGCAATATAAAACTTGAATTGGGGAAAATTCGTGTCCAAAGTTCAGCAAAAATGTATCCAATAGCTTTCTTTTGAAGACAATCTAAGACCTTAGCAGTTAAATTTTCTTTCTAAATATTTTTTAGAATTTGTCGAATAAAAAATATATCATGTGCAAATCTTCAAATCTTATATCTTATGCAAGATATAAACTTTGTTTAATGAAAAAGATTGTGTGCATATTTCTATATGGTTGTTATAGAGGGTAATTTACAAAGAGTGTTATTGTTATATGTAAAAAGTTGTTATACTGAAGTTAAATATTGTTGGGTTTTAAGTTATATTAATGCTTAAAAGAGGCGAATGAGAAATTGCGGGAAAATGAAATATTTGAGTAATATATGAGTTTCCCTCTTTGACAAAGGGACATTGTCCCATATTGAAAGAGGAAGAGGTTTTTGATGGGTATATAAGCAATTGCTCTTCTTCTAGCTCTTAAAGAGTTGAGAAGAAGGCAAGCCTCGCGCCGTCTTGTCGCTTGGCTTCGACTTCGGTCAAAAGATTGATTAATTGATTAAGTTTTGGACCAAATTTATTTGTTAATAGTAAAATATTAACAAAAATATTATTAAATATTTGTTTTAATAACATAATATTAATATTAAAACGAATATTAATATTAAATCCAATGGTCCGTTATCAGTTTTCCGCTTTTCAGTTTTGTAACTGAAAATTAACCTCCCTCTTGAATTCCCGATTTATTGTTGAGTAAATAGCAATTTATGTTATGGCCATTTTGCATAAACAACCATTCTGAAGAGTTGCACCTCTTCAGTTTTCAGCCCAACATTGGCTATAGATACAAGTCCATTCTCTCAGATTTTTCATACAATTTTCTGAGTTCTCCTCTTTTCTTCTGCATACTTTTAACTTCAAAGAAAGCAACAGTAAGTGTGATTTGCTACCGAACTTTGTGTTCACTGAAACACTAGGGTTTGAAGTACCACTACACCAGTGTGTAATTCGTTCTATCACAGGAGAAAATAATTCATAACCTTGGGTACTAGGAGGAGATTAAATTCCTTAAGGAAACACTGCGAATTCAGTGGGCTCAGATTAACTTCTGTTTCATTTATATTTCTGTTTATATATGTTATTTTATTTTATCCAGAATTATTTTGCAAATACAGTTTAATAAAAAATATAACTTAAAAAATTAATTCAGAGAAAAACTTGACTTTTCTAGTGAATGACTGTTACATATGAATTTTATTACAGAAATAACTGAATGTACGTATTTTATATTATAACTAGTATATTATGTATTTTTAATCAAATGAACCAAATATACTCCTATGTATAACATGCCGACTAATCAAACGACCCCCAAGTGTGGGGAAAAAGATGTACTACTTATTCTATCCCAATTTATGCGGCGGAATTCGAATTTCAAGAGTCAAACTTCTTAATTTTAACCGTAAATTTAGGCATAGAATCTTTCAATTTTTTGAAATAAAATTTGTATACTCGAAAACTACATAAGAAGTATGATTAAATTATAATAACAATTCAAAATATCTAAAGGACATATGAAATATCCATGGTCAAAGAAAAATTATTTCGACTCTCCAAATCTGAACTCCGCCACGGACGGAGAAAGAACATTTATGAATTGGTTGTGTGTAAATGCTGAGTGATTAAAATTCTTCTAATTAGACAGTATCTATATCACGTACCACCGTTTAAAAAGGAATTATGGGATCCGATATTCAAAGGTTGAATCATCTGCAATAACTCATTAACTTGAAATTTAAGAAACTAAATGAAAAAGTATTAGTTATACTTCATTTGTTATTAAAAGTATTTACAAATACATGAAAAAAGGTTATAATCAAAGAATGAATTTATGGTAATGTCGTTACTCTTTTCGATACAGAGTAACCTTTGTTGAGCATGACCTGGAAAGTTTCATTCATTTCCTTCCAAATATAACAGTGTTATGTCAAACTAAGGCCAGTTTATAATCACAATATTTGCTCAAATCAGTATAAGCATGTATGATTGCTGCATCAAAGCAAAAACTAGTGCTCCTTCTGCACATTACAATCTACTACTCGACTTAAACAACTTAACCCGGGAGAATGTCTTCATGATTGTCTGGGCAGTCTGGTCAACCCGGTGCACAAAGCATCTCATAATCATGCAGGATCAAGGAAAGAGCGAGAAGCAATTATTATTATTAATGTAATAAACGAGCCAATTGATACTTTATATTAATGTATGATTAAATTGTGCTGTCAATTTATTTATATATCTCAAATTGAACGGATGCAATAAAATAAGGACGTTTTTAGCTCAAAAGTTAAAGGTCAAGGACCCAAATAAACCCAACTTATAACAGAGGATAATTGTAGAACTTTTAGCAAAGTACAATGACAAATTTGAAAATTTTAATCCCATAAAAGGAAAACAAGTGTCCCACTAAAGATTTATTCCATTTGCTCCAATCCCCAGAGCTTTCTTTTTTCCAAGAATACATTTAGCATCAAATTAGCGGGATACACGAAGATAAATTTGCTAGTCGTTGCCATTTCTCACCTCTTTCTATTTTATTTCGACAATGAAGAATTGCATGGAGTTCAACGTAAAGACAGTCCAAGTCTTCAAAAATAGCAGATTCCACAAAATCATCCATACTGACAATACTTTTCTTATTAAACAAAATAATGATAGCATTTGACCCAGTTTGTGCTTGCCGGAGTATATTTTTTTGGATACCTACTACCTCGCACTAGCACAACTACCTAGCACAAGCACAAACAACTATAGCTATCAATACTTGAGAGAAATTAGCTCACATTTATTTCTTCTCAGCTGGAAAACTTAGCCAAAAGCTCATACAACCTCATAAAAAGTTCATTCATTTCGTTAAACTTCAGCCAAAAGCTCATAAAATGCTCATCCTAGTTGACAAAAGTGACATTTCAGCTTCACAGGGATAATGCCTAGCAAATTTGTTCTACATGCATGTACCAACTAATTGTAGAATCAAATATCAATGGTGAAATTCAGTGCCAAGGTACACAACAAAATGGAGTTGACTTCTCTCAGATGCTAACAAAATGTCAAAGTGGTTTGAAATAAGCACACACACAGAACCGCAGCACCACAAACGATGACAAACTGGAAACTTGATCCAACTTGACATAACTTACCTTGACTTTGTCTTACCCGCCCCCAAAAAATAAAAAGAAAAAGAAGAGAACGAATGACGGCCACTAAAGACGGAAGATAAACAAGCCTCAATTTCCAACATAAACCATATGCAAAAAAATAAAAATGCAGCACCCTTTTCATGCCATCCCACATGACAACACAACTTATGAGTTATGACCATTCGTTGAGACTTGATTAAAAAAGCCCAAAATAGCACGATTGAATGAACATGGTTCCTTGTCCATGGATCTAATAGCATGTCAATGAAAGGTATTACAACTTATTTTTTTCAGACTCCATTTCTGGAGAAGATTAGGATGCACAAAACTTTCAAAAGACCATACAGAGGTTAACTGCAATTTATAGGCCATAAAAAGTGAGTATCTCCAGAATGAGAAGTTCCAAAAAATAATCAACAATAGTAACTTATTTCCTGTTGAAAATGGCAAAAAGGAGATACAGGTTTTCTTCAGACATATGAAGAACACAGCTTTAGTATCTGTGTTCTAACTTCTCCTTTTCCTGGTAGTACTGCACATATCTGCATGCATAAAGAACAGAGGAAGGGATCAGACACACAAGGTTATCAACTAAGTCAAACTCAAGAACCATATATACTTTTGAGAAGGAAGAGCAGATATATATATTTGGTTTGATATCTTTTTTCTTTATACAGATATATTTGTTAGAATATCAACCAACATATATGCATCTCTAGCACCTCAACTTGACAAAAGAATTTATCGTTACTTGTAGCTGATGAGGTTGAAACAAATTTATGTAGCAAGTCGGAGGAGAACAAGTTTACTTCATAATTGGCCAAAGGTACTAGAGACGGGTAAGCGAGCTGATTGATGCAGAAAGCAACAAAATAAATATTGAGAATTTAACTCGAGAGAGACATCCTCATTTATGGAAATTTATTTATCACATTCGAAAGGAAAAAGTAGAAGATAAACATTCGATGACATTCTACTTGATCGAATAATGAATGTGAAAAATAGGGAACTTTGAGTTTCACTTTAAAAAGCATGGTATGACTAGAGTCGTAAATTAGGATCCTTTATGTTTGCACAGAATTGTGATTTTACAAAAAAAAAGAAAAAGGAAAATATCTAATAACATAAATTCTCATGGACTTCTCTGAAACATTATATCATTGGTGATCAAAGTACATTTATCTATTAGTGTGAAAATGTTTATCCCCTTGTAAAATTTTATAAATGTTCTAATAAAACTGCTCATCTAATTTACTGAGTTAAGCTGAGTTTAATCTCGCTTTGAAGCATATTAAATTTAGAGTTTGAACCCTCTACATTAAACCTCTAGACATGTATGTCTTGCTCTCCGTCATCATATTGTACTCTGAGAGAACAGGCAACACAATACTGATTTTACTCAGTAAGAACAAAAGATCATGCAGGCAGAATGATATCAAACAACAGAAAACTCTAAACAAAAATTTATCTCCAGTTAACTTCACTACATCAGAATATAAAAGACTATCTCCACCAATCAAGGTATATGCCCATTTAATGCCTTTTCCAGTCCCTACATATATTTGAAAGAGAAATGGATCTCAACTTCAGCAAATTAAATCCTTGTAGTAGAATCAGCCATCAGCAAGTTTGGAACTGCATTGTGCAACTCGTAAAATGTGAAGGGTACAAAATTCTGATAGGTCATCTACCAGCTTAACCACGGTCTGGTTTTGCTGACAGGAGGAGTTTAGTGACACAGTCTTATGCATATTCTCTCTACAAGCGGCTAATCGGGTATTGTAATCCAACTAATACAGCCCAAGTAAGAGTATGTTTCTGCTCTAATCTACGCTCCCCACTCGAAGTTGCACTTATCATTCTCATTATTTCCTAGCACATCTCAAAACATATTGTAAGCAGATGCAGAGGCATTTATATAAGGGTTCGAGTTATTCCATTATTCTAAATAATAAAATAATATACAGAACGAAGTTGTTTTTCCTGTCTATGTTCGTTGTGGTTGCATAAAGAGTTAATCTTTTTCTTCAAAATATACACACACACACACTCGTCACAAAGATATAGCGAATGCAGCCACACTCCACAATATATCAATTTAGAATCCTAGACCCACCTATAAGCATCCTCGAGACTAGTCCGATTGGAATTAACCACTCCATTAGCTACAGTCTAGAAAGCAACATCTAGGAAGACCAGATCAATAAGAAACTTTAAGTTTTAATGTTACATGTAAAAAAAAGTACGTATCTTGAAGTCTTTTCCACACACTCCATAAATAATTCATGTGGTCAAGAATCTGATCAGTGATTGTATAATGAGGTGAAGCAACACGTCCATCCTCTCCATATCATACACAATCAGTCAAACCATCAATAACAACATCAATCTACGCAGTCCGTACAGACTGTTAAAACCAGAGCCCAAGGAGAAGTCACTCAATCAACTAGACCTGAATTTGTAAATTAGTTGGGATTGGTTATATAACTCTCCTATATCCATTATGCTCTATTCAGGCCAAAGTCCCAAAACAAACACACACATCCAAACCTCAATACTAAATTAGTCAGAATCAACTATATAAATCCCTATATCCATTCCTTTTATGACGGAGATATTCGAGGTTTCAGCTTCGAACTCAACGGGTAATGGACCGCCCTACCTTTGCCAGTTGAACCAAATCCATGGAGCCATAGATCACTTATATTCACCATTAGGTTCTATTTAGGACAGATCCCCAACACAAAACATTCAACCAGTGATTAAAAAAGCGCTTCCTCGTTTTAAGCGAAGCGGAGCGCACAGTTCATCGCTTCTGCCATTAAAAGCGACTCTGGTACGAAAAAGCGACCGCTTCTCTGCAAAAAGTGAGAAGCGGTGAAGCGAGAAGAAGCGTCCGCTTCTTTGTTAAAAATACCCAAAGCCCTATTTTATTAAAAACTTGGTATTCTAAACAGTGTGGACTTCTTCGACTTCTTCGAGACTTCAACAACAGCGAGAAACTAGGGTTCTTCAAACAACCGCGACATCTTCACTAACTTCTAATTTCTGAAATAATCTCAAAGCATCAACTAGGGTTGTTCTTCTTCTTCAACAGTACAACAACTTTCAACAGGTATGCTCTGCACTTTTTATTTTCATTCTTCTTCTTTTTCTTTTTCTTTTTCTTTCTAAACGTCCAAAAAGCGCCGAAATGCTGGCGAATTTTTTTCAGAAAAATCATGCCCAAATTTTCCAGTTTCTGCCCAATTATTATATCATTTATTCTTAGTTCTTATTGCTTTTCTTATGTGTTATGTAGTTGTTCTTTTAAATTTTAATTTTTTTTTTAAATTCTGCTTAACTTAAAAAAAGCGAGCGCTTCGCTTCTTGCTTCTCGTGAAATGGGGGTTGTTGCTTTTCCTCGCTTCACGCTCTTCACAACACTACATTCAACTAACCACGCCTCAATACTAAATTAGTTAGGATCAACTATAAGAATCCCTTGTATCCATTCTTTATGACCAACAAATCTGGTGTTTCAGCACAACGGCGCATACCATAGGTAACGGGGCCTCCCTACCATTGCCAATGTCGTGGAGCCATAAATCCTCTCTGTCCATTTCACTTTATTCAGGATAAAGACCCAAAACAAAACAATCAATCAACAACATCTCAATACTACATTAGTTAAGGTCCGCTATATAAATCCCCCATATCCATTTTTCATGACTGAGAAATCCACCTTTTCATCTTCCAAATGGATAATAGACCCTCGGAGCCATAAATCCCCTATATATCCATTTTGCTCTATTCAGGTCAAAGCTCGAAAAAAGAACAATCAATTAATTACACCTCAATACTAATTAGTTCGAGTCGGTTATATAAATCCTCCATATCCATTTCGCTTTATTCATGTTCAACCCTAAATTAAATGCCAATTGAACCAAACCCTTGGAGCCATTCCCTATATTGTTTCTCTGTTCAAATCATAAACTCGAAAAAAAACAATCAACCAATGGTGGTTCAATCCTGAATTTACNTAACGGGGCCTCCCTACCATTGCCAATGTCGTGGAGCCATAAATCCTCTCTGTCCATTTCACTTTATTCAGGATAAAGACCCAAAACAAAACAATTAATCAACAACGTCTCAATACTACATTAGTTAAGGTCCGCTATATAAATCCCCCATATCCATTTTTTATGACTGAGAAATCCACCTTTTCATCTTCCAAATGGATAATAGACCCTCGGAGCCATAAATCCCCTATATATCCATTTTGCTCTATTTAGGTCGAAGCTCGAAAAAAGAACAATCAATTAATTACACCTCAATACTAATTAATTCGAGTCAGTTATATAAATCCTCCATATCCATTTCGCTTTATTCATGTTCAACCCTAAATTAAATGCCAATTGAACCAAACCCTTGGAGCCATAAATTCCCTATATTGTTTCTCTGTTCAAATCATAAACTCGAGAAAAAACAATCAACCAATGGTGGTTCAATCCTGAATTTACTTATCTCCTATATAAATCCTATATATCCATTTCACTCTATTCGGGTCCGAGCCCCCCCCCCCCCCCCCCAAAAGAAAGAGACAATAAATTATAGGAAATTAACCAAAGAAAACACAAACATGTACTTACGAGCACACCTCAACACGAAATTAGTTCGAGTCGGTTATATAAATTCTCCGTATCCATTTCCCCTTATTTTTCGGAAACAACCTCTCAAAATTCACAAGGTAGGGTTAAGGACTGCGTATATAATACCTTACCCGGACCCCATTGGTGGGACTGGGTACATTGTTGTGGTTGTGTTTCCCCTTATTCGGGTCGGAGGCCTAAATTAAATGCCAATTGAACCAAAGCCCTGAAGCCATCAATCACCTATATTTTGCTCTATTCAATTCATAACTCGAGAACAAATCAATCAATTAATTGCGCCTCAATACTAAATTAGTCCAAATCGGTTATTAAAGTCACTATATTCATTTTGTTTATTCAAGTCTGAGCCCAAAGAAATACAAGTGAATTATGAAAATATTAACCAAACAAAACACAATCAATAAGTACTTACGAGTACGGCCCAATACTAAATTAGTTTGAATTTTTTATATAATCCTCTATATCCGTTTACCTCTATTGAGATTCAAGCCCAAAACAAAAACAAGTAACTTCTAAAAGATTAAGCAAACAAAACACAATCAATAAGTACTTACAACTTACGAGTACACCTCAATATTAAATTACCTCGAATTAGTTATATAAATCCTCTATATTCATTTTTCTCTGTTTAGTTTCGAGCCCAAAAACAATAACAAGTGAATTATATAAAAATTAAGCCAAAAAACAAAAGTACTTGCGAGAAAGTTCCTCAATACTAAATTAGCTTTATGAAAACAACCAATCAAATGTGACTCGATAATAAATTAGTCCAAATCGGTTAAATATAAATTCTCTATATACATATCGCCCTATTCGAGTCTGAGACCAAAACAAAAGCAAGTGAATTTAATAAATTGAGCAAAAAAAAAACAATAAACACAATAAAAATTGAGCAAAAAAAACAAAAAAAAACACAACAAAATTTTGAGCAAAAAACCACAATAAAAATTGAGCAACAAAACACAATAAATAACTTACGAATAGGTTCCGACGAGGGGAGCGAGCAATAGAGTAGCGCTGATCCAATTTTCAGAAACTTTGTGATGGATCTTACCAGGAAGATCCTTCCATAGACCTGGCATGACTTTCTGTTGAAATGGCGATAAAGCGTATACCACTGCCTTCAGCTTCACCGGTTGCTTCCCCATCGCGTGATTGCTCCGATCGTTCTTTGTTCGTTGAAAGGATTCTAGGGTTTGTGATTTGAGATTATGAAGAAATGGGAGTTGGTTTTTGCCTTTTGGTACGAGTGAGTGAATGGAGAAGAAATGTTTGTCCCTCTGGGCTTAGAATAATGGGCCCCTAATATTTGTCATTCAGTCTTTCTTCCCACAAAAAATGGGCCATTTGCATGGGTGTTTTTGGTAAAAATAGGACGGGTTAGCCTGTTTTCGGGGCTTTTGCATCCGTACCCACTTTTTGTGCCACGTTTTAACTTATATCCACTTTGTAAAAAAAATTACACCCGTACCCGCTTTTGCGCATAACTTCAGCATGCAGGGCTGAAGTAGCAAAGGCAATTACGCAAAACTTCAGCATTCTAGTAGACGGGCCTGAAGTAGCTTGCGAACTTCAGCTCTAGAGCTGAAGTTCGTCAGTTATAAAGAAAAAACTTCAGCATACGAGGCTGAAGTTACCCCAGTTACACTGGAGAACTTCAGCTATAGAGCTGAAGTTTTGTCTTTGTAACTAGGGAACTTCAGCATACGGGGCTGAAGTTTTTGTCTTTATAACTTGGGAGCTTCAACTCTAGAGCTGAAGTTTTGTCTTTGTAACTAGGGAACTTCAGCATACGGGGCTGAAGTTTTTGTCTTTATAACTTGGGAGCTTCAACTCTAGAGCTGAAGTTTTGTCTTTGTAACAGGGGGACTTCAGCCCCGTATGCTGAAGTTTTTTCTTTATAACTGACGAACTTCAGCTTAACTGGTGAACTTGAGCTTAGCGAGGGAAAGGGTGCTGAAGTTATTTAAAAAGTGGGTACAAGTTAAAAGTTTTTTAAAAAGCGGGTATAGGTTAAATGGGGGCGACCAAATAGGGTGGTCCGTGCAATTTTTACCCTGTTTTCGGACTGTTAATTGAAAAATAGTCAGCATTTGTAAAGCCATTAAAAATAGCTACTATTTTGCTGCAACACGAAAAGTTCCAGCATAATATACTGGAGATTAGTGTAGTTGTGTATGAACTTCCAGCATATTATGCTGGACCTCTAACACGCAGAAAGTTCCAGCATAATATACTGGAGATTGGAGCACTTGTGTATGAACTTTTAGCATATTATGCTGGATAGGTATATTATACTGGAACTCCAGTATATTATGCTAGAAGTCCATTATATTATACTGGAGTTCTAGTATATTATACTGGAGTTCCAGTATATTATGCTGAAATATTTTTCGAATTTTGAATAGTGTTTTCGTTAAAATTTATCTTTACATGAAAAGTGCCTAAAATTCGATTACTTTTGAAATTGTGGCTATTTTTCAATGAACACTTTGTAAGTCTAGCTATTTTTGAATTTCTCCCGTCTTTTTGGGCAACTTACAAATTTGACATGTCGGCCCAAAAAAGTACACCTGCNATATATATATATATATATATATGGATAGTCTGAAATGTGTGGCTAGCCATATATATATATATATATATATATATATATATATATATATATATATATATATATATATATATATATATATATAAAATAAGCAGGAGGATACAGGGCATTTAAGACTGTCACTATTTCATCTTACTCTAGATCGTGTGGTAGAGCTCAGTTGTAAGTAATCAAACTCCTAACTTCTATTATTCATAATACAATGATGCCTACATATAGAAATACAGTTGGTAAGAGTTTGAATGTGGTTGTAGAAGAGTTGAATCAGAGGAACTCAATTTTGCATCATGCTTATGATGAGTAAATGTGAGGTCTTCAGTAGATCATGTGTGTACTAAGATGTGTAAGTTTCTTAATAAGGATCTCTAAGGCAAGAATATCTATCTACCCATATGATAAAAGAAATAAGAGAATCAGAAGGTAGATACAAGTTTTAGCAAGTAAATGAATCAAGATGAAGAAGGGTACGAGGTACCTAGTTAATAAAGATTATCAGTATTTATAATTCAAGCAGAGAAATATAAGCATTTTGAGTAACTTTCAACAGTAACAGAGATATCTACAATTGTCCATACCCATCTCAGTTATGCCCTATGGGAGCTAACTAACATAATTTAAGAGAAGGATAGGATATCAGGATCCAGCTGGGGTTAGAGTAACCCAAAATTGTGGATGGATTGTTATCATTACCTAATATTTTTGAAGGGTAGTGCAGGACATGGTAATAGTTCTCATTGGGAGATAGCCAGATGGTGCACTCTAGAATAATACAGTCGGATATGAATACTAGGATGTTTAGAAAGTTCAGAAGATAGTCACTGGAATCCTGGAAGGGGGAATATTTACCTTAGGATGACTCCTACCCCTAGTAAAGAGAGAATGTTAGTCGACCCAAGGGCCAATGAGATGGTGCAAGGGGATCTAAAAGCGAAAGGTTGTTTTGTTGAAGTTTTTAGAATATGGTAATAGACAGAGATATTAGCAGGAGAATAAGAAGAGAGTAACTGAAGCATATGAGTAAGATGTGATAAATGAGTGATAACGGTAAATCAAAATATGACAGGATGACAGAGTTTAATAGTCAAATGAAGAAAAAGACAAGAGGAGACATGCCTTGAGACAATAAAAGTATAAGCCATAAAGCCATACCCTCATTTCGAGAAATGAGTTGGTGACTCAAACGTGATTAACAGAAGGAAGAGTGAGACCCTCAAAGTAATAGAAATTAGTATGGGCTAGTGAACAATATAAACTGAACATGAATTAAGGACCGAAGGAATTGGTAATAGTCGGCATCGTTTCAGAGATCGTGTTTCGACAGTAATAGAATGAACAATAGAAGAATAACCTTTAACGGTCATTCACGAAGAAGATTCCCTAAAGCAAGCACTATGAGCAGAGTTAAGCTTAAGGGACTAAATGTGCCAGTTACCCAGGTTTCACCCTTGTGCGTAAGAAATTCAATTATCCTTGGTGTAGAAGGGTTACCGCAAGGCGAATAATATGTGAGTGAAGATGTGAAAAAAATGCCAAAGATGAAGAGGTAACTATCGAATGGTAAAGGAAGAATGCGGTAAAAAGGTAAAAGGAATGAGATTGCATTTATTCAGATCCTACAGATATAATATGACTCCAGAACATTATGCAAGCATGATGCCGGGGAGAATCAATAAGGGTTTCGCACTCGATGATATTGTTAAATAAGTGGGAATGAACACTTGATACATAAGGATCTCGTACAAGAGGTAAGTTAAGACAAAGGACATAACCTAAGAGGCGTTACATAAAATATAGATATGAGAGTGGACCAACGGGTAGTCTGTAGTTGATTTAGGAAGAGCCTAGTTATGGCTAGATAGGAGGATATAGACAAATCAGTAGATCATGCAAGATAAACATAGTGAAACCCAACATAGGAAATTCAGTCTCTCAGATACGGCATCGTAATCCTCAAGAAATACTCAGATAGGAGTTAGGGTAGTAGAAGGTACAAAATAAGCGTTACGGAAGTAAAAGGGAGTGCCACTAGGGAGATAACTGAAATTTCAATTTAGAAGCAACACTACGAGCACAAGGGCGCAAAGGTAAGTAACTAAGGATAATGATAGGCGAGTAAGAACATCAGAAATACCGTGGGGTATACAATGTAATACGCTCACAGCTTTACAAGAGTCAGAGGGTCTTCCCTAAGCACTGCAATGAAAGACCAGCTGAGGAAATAAAGAAGAAGGCTTCAACATAAGCATAACGACCTAAAGAATAAATGGTCTTGCAATATCAGTCTCACTATAATATTGTATGCACTCCATAAGAAAGTGACACCTATCGTGGCTAATGAACGAGAAGAAGAAAAAATAATCAAGAGTTGATAATTGAGATCATATGAGATACGGGGAAACTCCAGTATTCATGAGTACTAAGATAAGCCAAGTATCCATGTAGCAAGTGACATAACGACCAAGAAAACTAATTGCTTACATTTAAAGACAACTGAGAAGGCATGAAAAAAAATCTATGGTACTAGCATGTCAAAAGGAAGGTTGCGAGTAGTATAAATAGATATGCGTATGTCACAAGCTAAAGTATGGTAGAGCAACACAATTTTAGCTAGATAGGAGTAAGGATAAGAAAAGGTGAATGAGAAGGTGACGAGAATAGGTAAGTCCTCGAGATTAAACCCATCACAACAAGAGAGCTGATGGTTTCCATAAAGTTATAAAAAGCTCAGTATATCATGAGTGAACTCAAATGAGCTTAAAACTAGGAGCATTTATAAGAGATGGAATACTACCCTAGTAGTAAAGTAAGGGTGTAACTGTGATAAATGATAAGATGATGACGTTTAGGCCATTGATTGAGTAATGATTTAAAGAAAAAAAGATTTCATGGGTGAAACAGGATTAGAATACCTCCCCCCCGATAGGATGATTCACATTAGGATGCTATGTAATACAGTTATTGGAGTATAGTATCGTCCCTAAGTGGATCAGGAAAATCACTTCAGATTTTCCCCGATGAGACGTGAGCCCTAGTGATGATATATTACATAAGAGGTTTCAAGTTATTAGTGGTAGATTATAGATCAACATTAAGGTGAATCAACAATAGATAGATGAAAGTTACAAATATGAGATGAAATTAGGCTGTCATTATTAAGATGAACAATATTAAGGAAGTATTAAATGGCTTAGATTTATACATATAGGATAAGCGGTGAGAGAGTAACCTAGAGTTGGGTGGCAGGCCTCGATAGTAATAAAGCGAAATAAGAGTTATGGTACAGTATGACCTACCTAGTTGTGGTAAATCCATAAGCATAGATAATTGAGGCTATGAAACAAGATATAGCAAAAATCGTAAGTTGAACAAAGTACCAAGCAAAGAACTTTAGTACACCTATAGATGCCCAGAGAAACATCTTGTCATAGTACCATATATGTTCACAAAGTGAAGCCTAGAGATTGGTTAAAAGCTAGCGAATAATGGAGATAAGAGTCGCATTGGCGCACATTCAAGGTTAGAATGGTACAAGTTGCATGAAAGAAGGTAGAAACAGTTTAGAAGAATTTCGACCACAAGTCGTGGTGTGAGAAAGAGGCCTGAAGGGGAGAATGCCCTAGCCTTTGGATTTATTCACCGAACAACTCCCTAGATGTCAAAGACAATATTAAAATATTCGTAAGAGTTATTGCTTAAGAGACAGATAAGTGCATTAGTCAACATTTGATGACGAATGTTCCAAAGTGGGGAATGATGTTACACTCCATGTTTTCATACGTCAGAGTACGTCGTAAGTCAATTGATGTAAGCTCAAAAATAAGATTATATTTTTAAGCATATAAATTAAGCTAATCATGTTACCTTGGAGGTTACAAATATTTAAGATCATGAATAACGAGTACCAATAGGGTTGGAAAGCTTAGAAGCTAAACCAATTGAAGAAAATAAGTTTCGTCGAAAGTCGACGAGTTTGGAACGTTATAACACGTACTTTAGGGTGGGACTATGGTTCATTACATGATAAGGAGGTTATGCTATGAGTTAATTTTGTCGTATGGTAGTCGTGTGCTACGTTTTGAAGTCAAGCAAGTTGTGGAACAAAAGTTGGCAAAGGTCTTCACAAGTTACATTCATAATTTTATTTAAACTTTAGGTCAAATATTACTAAGCTTTTCTCCCAATTTACTTGGAATTACGGGGTGATATACCCACCAAATTGAATATCTATGAGTCTAGTTTCCAACGCATTAAACCGTTTATCAATACGACATCGTAGTAGAGAGATATAGGCATTATTGCAAGACTGCACATGCTGCTAGGTGACAAGTAGGTGTGTCACCTACTTGGTTAAATGAGAGCCAAAAATAGGCAATTTCGTTTCGGCCAAAGAGCTCATTTAAAGTCTTATCTCCTGCAATATAACCCTCATTATATATCACAAATAACCAGACCTAAACCCCTGCAAACTTTCGCCCATATATATATATATTAACTGCACTAACCGTGGTTAAGACTTGCTATACCATTTTTTATTTCTGGAAAACATGGCTATGCTATTTTTATTTAAAATTCCTTCAATTTCGCCAATCTACTTAATTGGCTAAAACCGGTAAAAAAAAAATACTACGTAGACATGGATTAAAATGAGGTTATAAAAGTAAAATGAGTTTATTTTGAGTTTATAACTAGTATAGACATCTTGTCTAACTAGCCATATGGTAAGTACGTTGCGCGTGCACCATATATTAATAGGTATTAAATTTTAAAAATTATATGTATATGTTAGTATTAAAAAAATAAGGTTGAGTCATAAAATAAAAATTAAAGAAAAAGTTAAAAATTTTAAAATTGGTGAATATTGATCTTGTTCAATTAAATGAATAATCATCTCCTGTGTCCTTCTTGTATAGAGTATAAATTTATCATGAAGCCATAAAAATCATATTTACTTTTATGATTATGTTTGTTCCTTAACTACTATAAGGGATTGTATGCTTCAATTGTGATTTTTATGTGGAGACAATTAGAAAATTATTGCACGCTAAATTTTTTAATATTTTTTCGGTAAGGAGCTTTTTGGTCTGTGATGTTGAAGGAACTATATATATATATATATATATATTTCTAAGGTCTATGAAAGACGAGCACGTTACAAAAAAAATAATGTGTACAATAGATATTCTTAAATCTCATACCTGAGAGAGAACACGTGAGTGGATTCTTGGCCAACATCCCTGTTGGTAGAAATCATATTCATGCCCCTTTTTAAACATTAGTAACATAACACTTTTGAGACTTCTCAAGACTATATTGACAAGTTCAGATTTATAAACATAGAAGCATGTAGATTACGATATAAAAATATCTGAATATTTACGTAGAAGTATGCATAATAAAGTAAATAACAAATAACTATTAAAGTAAATACAAGGTAAAAAGATTAAAAAACTAAAAGCGTACTGATGTTTAGCTTAAAGTATATATATTTTCATGTATATCGCCTCATATTTTACTTTTGTTTCGTGAATTTTAGATGTTAATTGTGATGATTTATATTTATTTGTAGTGTTTTTATGTGTAGGAGTGATTTGGAAGCAATTGGGCGACGAAACACACAAAACTAGAGCCAAAACGCAAAAACCGGACAAAACAGAAATTTTGGGCGCCACAGGCAGGGCTGGGCGCCACCTGTGGCGTTGGAGGCAGGGCGCTACCCAGGGCGCCGGTGACGGGATTTTCTCCTATTTTGCCTGGAACACGGTTATTTCGGCTATAGACCTACCCAACACGTATAAATGCAAGTCTAAGCTTATTTTTGAGTATATACACGCCACCTTGGAGGAATAATACATACGGAATTGTTAGGGAGCGAAGGATTCTCAGTTTTCTTCATCTTTTTCTAGTATTTACAATTAATTCAACACTTATGCAATTGTTTGATTTTAGCATGAGTGGCTAAACACTCATTGTTCTGGGGTTGTGATTTAACCATGAATATTGTTATTCGACATTAGCTTAACCTTGATTATAGTTCACTCAATATATGGTTGTTTCTTCAAGTTCTTGAAATATCCTGCAGTTACATCCACGGGCTAGGAAAATTTGAGGAGTTGAACAAGCCTGTTACTCTGACCCCTCCTAAGCCATCTATTGAAGAAGCTCCAAACCTGGAACTTAAACCTCTTCCATCACATTTACGTTATGCTTATTTGGGGAACTCTGAGACATTGCCCGTGATCATCTCATCCAGCCTGACCAATACACAAGAAGAGAAATTTGCTCAGAATACTTCGTGAGCACAAAAAGGCGATTGGGTGGACCATTGCAGATATTAAGGGAATCAGCCCATCGTTTTGCATGCATAAAATCTTTTTGGAAGATGGACACTGCCCGAGTGTTGAGCATCAAAGGGGGTTAAATCCCATCATGAAAGAAGTGATAAAATTGCTGGATGCAGGTATCATTTTTCCTATTTCTGACAACAACTGAGTGAGACCAGTTCAATGTGTGCCCAAAAAGGGAGGGATGACTGTGATTGAGAATGAGAAAAATGAGCTGATTCCTACCCGCACTGTTACAGGATGGAGAGTTTGCATTGATTATCGAAGGCTCAACAAGGCAGCCCGCAAGGATCACTTTCCACTCCCCTTCATTGATCAAATGTTGGACAGATTAGCAGGGCATGAATATTGTTGCTTTCTTGATGGGTATTCAGGTTACAATAAAATTGTCATATGCCCAGAGAATCAGGAGAAGATCACGTTTACTTGTCCTTATGGCACATTCGCCTTCAAGCGAATGCCGTTTGGTCTTTGTAATGCACCAGCTACTTTCCAGAGTTGCATGATGGCTATTTTTACTGATATGGTGGAAAAATTCGTGGAGGTGTTCATGGATGACTTCTCAGTCTTTGGATCATCTTATGATGATTGTTTGAAAAATCTGAGCATGGTGTTGGACCGTTGTGAAGAAACGAATCTGGTCTTAAATTGGTAGAATTGTCACTTTATGGTGCATGAAGGCATCATTTTGGGTCATAGAGTATCTAGGAGTGGCATCGAAGTTGATAAGGCAAAAGTGGAGGCAGTTGAAAAACTACCTCCACCAATTTCGGTGAAGGGTGTCCGGAGTTTCTTGGGACACGCAGGATTCTATAGGCACTTTATTAAAGATTTTTCTAAAGTTGCTACTCCTTTGTGCAGGTTGTTGGAAAAAGATGTCAAGTTCAATTTTGATGAAGCCTGCCTGAAGGCAGTTGAGGAGCTCAAAAAGAAATTGGTAGTTGCCCCCACAATTTTTGCGCCTGATTGGTCCGTACCATTTGAACTTATGTGTGATGCAAGTGACCATGCAATTGGGACAGTGCTAGGCCAAAGGAAAGACAAGGTGTTTTATTCCATTTACTATGCGACTAAGACCCTTGATGATGCACAACAGAATTACACCACCACTGAGAAGGAGCTGCTAGCTGTGGTGTGGGCTTTTGAAAAATTTCGGGCATACTTGGTGGGAACAAAAGTCATAGTCCACACAGATCACGCAGCAATCAGGTATCTTTTACAAAGAAGGAATCTAAAGCTAGATTGATGTGTTGGGTTTTATTGTTGCAGGAATTTGATGTGGAGATAAGATACCGAAAGGGCACTGAAAACCAAGTAGCTGACCATCTGTCGAGGCTGAAAAATCATGACCATGTGGAAGAGGGTGGAGATATTAAAGAAGTGTTTCCTGATGAGCAACTTTTTGCCATAACCCAAGACCCTCCTCCATGGTATGCTGATTATGTGAATTATTTGGTGAGTGGGGTATTTTCTCCGAAAATTGAATTTAAGGCAAGGAAGAGGTTCTTACGTGATGTGAATTTTTACTACTGGGATGAGCCTTATTTGTACAAAGAATGTGGTGATTAGTTAATGAGGAAATGTATTCCTGATAAAGAGGTGGAACTTGTGATGTATGATTATCATGCATCACCTTATGGGGGCCATCATGGTGGCGATAGAACAGCGACGAAAGTGCTACAATCTGGGTTCTTTTGGCCTCTATTCAAAGACGCCCACGCGTTTGTTAAAAAGTGTGACCAGTGCCAGAGAACAGGAACGATCACAAGGAAGCACCAGATGCCTTTGAATAATATCTTGGAGGTCGAGATTTTTGATGTGTGGGGGATAGATTTTATGGGTCCATTCCCATCGTCCAGGGGAAATAAGTACATTTTGCTGGCAGTTGACTACGTGTCGAAATAGGTGGAGGCAATTGCATTGCCGACGAATGATGCCATGGTTGTCACTGCGTTTGTGAAGAAGAATATATTCTCGAGATTTGGTACTCCAGGTGCCTTGATTAGAGATGAAGGAACCCATTTTTGCAATCGGTTGTTGAATAACCTTTTAGCAAAATATGGAGTCCGTCATCGAGTTGCAACGGCGTATCATCCTCAAACAAGTGGACAAGCAGAGGTATCCAACAGAGAAATAAAGCAAATTAGAGAAAACAGTGAGTGTGAACAGGAAATATTGGGGCTGCAAAGTTAGATGATGCCTTATGGGCATATAGAACAACTTACAAAACACCAATCGGGGCATTACCGTACAAGCTGGTCTGTGGAAGGCGTGTCACTTGCCCGTTGAGCTCGAACATAAAGCATATTGGGCCATCAAGAAGCTAAACATGAATCTTGAAGCCACGAGGAGAAAAGATTGCTGCAGTTGGATGAATTAGATGAGTTCAAGTTGCACTCGTATGAAAATGCCAAACTTTACAAAGAGAAGACCAAGTGATGACATGACAAACATATTAAGCCGCGTCAATTCGAGCCAGGACAACATGTATTATTATTCAATTCTAGGCCGAAATTGTTTCCTGGAAAGCTGAAATCGAGATGGTCAGGCCCGTTTGAGGTGGTGAAAGTCACTCCATATGGTGCACTTGAGTTGCGAGCTATACATGGTAAAAGAAAAATTTTGGTAAATGGACATAGAGTCAAGCACTATTGGAGTGGTACCATAAATCGTGAGAAGAACAAAGTCGTGCTCGCTGATTAGTGAGGTGAGACTCTGCGTCGTGTCGCGACGTTAAATCAGGCGCTTGTTGGGAGGCAACCCAATTTTTAATCGCTTTCGTAGTTAACTTCTTAATTTTTTTTAGTAGAGTAGATAGATTTTGTATTTTTTTTATTCTTGTAGGCCAAGAATTTATAGATACAATGGTGTAGGACATGTAATTGAGTATTTAAAAAGCTAGGGGGATCGGGTTGTCTATTTATAAAAATAAAAATAAAAATAAAAATACAAATACCCCCAGCGCCCTGGTCAGCGCCAGGCGCCACTGGGGGCGGTAGATGCAGTATACAATATACCCCCCAGTGCCAGGTACAGCGTTGGGCGCTGGCTGGGGGGGTGTTATTTAATTTTTTTTTCTTTTTCTACATTTTATTTATTTTTCTAATTACCCATACCCATTAAACCCAACCCAATTACCCGTCTACACTAACATTATAACCCATCTTCTATCCAGATACCCACACCCACCCGCACTCTACTTCTCCACAATACAAAATAAAGAAACAAAACAAACACACCCTTTAATCCTCTCCCCTCTGCCGCGACACCCTTCTCCCCTCACCCCAAAAAAAAAAAAAATCAATTTTTCTCTTGTTTTTCCTTCTTCAATCTTCAGGTATGTTTTTATTCTTATTCTTCTTCTTCTTTTATGTTTTTAGTGTAGTATCAATGGTAAATTCAACCCCCCATGAGCCCTAACCCACAACTTTTCCTTTTATGAAGTTGTAAAACAATTTTGGTGGTTGGTTTGGTGTTGTTGACGTTGTTGTGTTTGTTATGTGGTTGGAGTAGTAAAACTTAAAGTCCCTCTACTCTATTAAAAGGGACCATTCCCTTCCACCATTGTTGAAGTCTAGAGCTCACAATTTATGCCCACAAGGTGTTTGTGAATATGCTTGAATGAAGTTTCTAGGTACACTGGTGAAGTCTTGAGTAACCGAGTGTCTTATAATTGAACTTGGGACAAGTGTGGGGTGTGTAGGAATGTTTCTACATGTTAAAGGTTTGAGCTTGAAAGTAAAAAATCATGTCTTTACACCATGTATATTATGTATTATATGTTGTTAACTTGTTGTAGAAAGTTGTGATGTAGTGTAGTTTTGTAGTGTATAAAATGGAGTGCCACATGCTATTGCTACAATTAATGTGAATTCATTTAGCCATGATTAATTATTTATTTGAATAGTTGGGGAAGTATTGAGTACCCATAGCTTTAGGAGGCAACACTTGCACCTTATCGCATAAATAATCATGAAAGAAGTGTTAATTGCACCTTTGGTTTTAAGTGTGAGGTCCTTGTAGGACTTGCACCACAACCTTAGGTACAATATTTATCAAGTCTCATGTTCTCGTGTTCATGGTGCTGCAAGATACCACATGGCTCATGATAGTGCAACCAAGGGCAAAGGAATTGGAAAATCCTCCTCCACCTCTCCGGCTCCCAAGAAAAGAAAGCAAGGAGATGACCCCTCCCTCCAAGCCAAAGGCAAGCAATTGGCCAAGAGCTCACACCCTGCACCTTTGAAACCCCGACCCCGGTTGGATTTATAGATGATGCAGCGGTTGCATGGCACAGGGACTTTGTGCCAAAGGGGCGTTATATCTCCGAGGTAGGGATTAACACTAAAGAATTGGAGCGAAACTTTCCTGAGGTAATGAGCCAACTCCGTGCAAGGCACATGGAGAAGCTATTGACATGCCCCGGCCCGACAAATTTGAGTATGGTCCGGGAACTTTATGCCAATTTGCACGACGGGCATGTTATTTCAAGTGTACGGGGTTTTGAGATTAAAATGCATCGGGCAGAAAACTGCAAATACTTGGAGGTTGAAGATGTTGACCCAAAGAGGTTTAAAAAATTTGTCAAGATCCCCAAATACAAATTGATTCGTCACACTTTGCGTGGCGTTGATTCGATTGCCAAGTGTATTAAATAGCACGACACTCTTCATCTTCATATGGTCTAGTCCGATTTTAACAAGACTGACAAGGTAAGGCAGAATTTTGTACAAGCACGTCTCATGCCTGCCTACCATATCAGTGACTGCACTCGTGCTCGAGTGTGTGTCATTTATTTTTTTGATGACAGGCCGACCCATAAATGTGGGTGAATTGATGTTGGGTGAGATGGCACGTACGAGGTTTGGGTGGCAGATCAAGTGGTTTTTCTTTGGAAATTTGCTCACCAAGTATATGATGGACCTTGGGGTGCCTGAGTACCCAAGGTATGACGAAGTGGTGGAGCCTTCACCCGGGCTAATGGACATTACTATACTGCTGAAGCCATCATCCAAGCTCACGTCAGCTGCACGCTATGAAAGGGACGAAAGCTTCAGCAGGTACATTTATAAAACTCTGAACTTTTTGATGTGCAAAGCAGGTGCTACGGATGTGGAGCGTATGGAATTGCGGAGCGAGTTATCCAGTTCTGCCAAAGAGATGTTGGGGATTGCACCTGGCAGCCCTATTCATTCTTCTGAGGACGTGAACACAGTACGCGCTCTGACACAGAAGATGAGGGGGTGACGAGGTTACCGGACCCCGAGCCGTGGTTCCTCTAGGCCCTGATGATGATGAGCCTGCAGCTGCTGCTTTGGAGACTTCCGATTGATAGGGAGCATTTCTTTTCACCCTGCTTTGTTTTGTTAATTTTCATATGCATCGGGACTATGCATGCTTTACGTGTGGGGTGGGAAGTATGTTACTTGTGATGTTATGCTACTTGTGGTGTTGTTGTATAATTTGTATAGCTAGATATTTTTTAGCATTAATTAATTTTGTTTTAGTAGTTAATCGCATTTTCAGTATTTTTCGTTTTAGTTAATTGTTAATTTTAGTTAGTTAAAAAAAATGAAAAATTTAAAAAAATAGAAAAAACTCGGACTTTTCCCGACGATCGATCTGTTGGACAATTTTCTTGAGGGATAAAGTCCGATTTAAAAACACCAAAAATATTTTTTATTTTTTCTTAGGGTAGGTAGGTAGTATCCCTTGGTTTTTCTTTGGACACCGGTTCTTTTCCAAGGGTGTAGCTCGAACTGGGCACTTGAGAATTTTATATTTTTTTTTAGAGTAGTTAGGAAGAAATTGAGTAACCATTGACATGTTTGGGATCGGCATATTAGGCGATGACATACATTCTGCTTTCCCTTGTATTTAGTTTGACTTGTGATGCCTAAGAAAATTAAATAGCCTATTGTGTGACGTCTTAGCTCAGTTGCTTGACTTGTTTGCTACATAGTGTAATATTGCTTAATTCTCTCAATTTTGTGTGCTTGCTTGACTTGAGAGTTGAATAAAACTGTTGTGATTGAGTCATGTGCAATGTGTGAGTGAGGTTTAGTGATTTTCTATGCTATCTTGTGTAGTCTAGAACTTGCCCCGTGTGTTAATCGAAGCGAAATTGTAGGTCATGCTAGTCTAGGGGATGACATAGACATTTTTCTTATTTGATCATGGATGTGCTTGTCACATAAGAATTAAATTTTCCATTGCTAGCCCCTTTGAGCCTTTTGACCTTTTCTTTGGTACCCACATTACAATTTGTACCCCTATTTTGTTCTTAAATTGAGATCTTTACACCTTTACCTCCTAAGACACTTAGTCGCTAAAAGAAGTAAGGTGAGATATTGGGGTTAACTTTTGAGTGGAGCCATGGAAAGGCCTTGTAACGACCCAGTTCGTCGTTACGTAGGGCCTGCACTATAATTGTTATTATTGACTTGTCATAGGTTGGTTATTCTGTTATTGATGTGACAGAGTCGATGGGCTTGAAATCGAATAGTTGTAGAGAGAGTTCAGTCATGTAGCCTTTAAAGATAGCCTTATAATGGGAAAAGTCAACTGAGAGTTGACCTACTGGGAAACGACCTCATAATGCGGATTTTATGGCTCGGATAGCTTCGTTAGGTGATTTGGGACTTAAGAGGGTGTTCGAAATATTTTGTGATGTACGGTGTAGAATTAGGATTGAATTGGTGAAAATTAGTTTTTGACGAATTCCGGTTGGCAGTGGAAAATAGGCTGTCGGGGTCGGAATGGAATTCCGACAATTGGAACAGGTTCATAATGTCATTTTGGATATGTCTGCAAAATTTCAGGCCAATCGGAGATGTTTTGGGTAGTTTCGGCATCGTTGGTGGAATTTAGAAAATTCAAAGTTCATAGGCTTGAATGCGATGCAATTTGGGGTTTTGATGTTGTGTTTGATGTTTCGGAGGCTCAACTAAGTTTGAATGATCATATATGATGCGTTGGTATGTTTGGTTGGGATCCCGAGGGGCTCGGGATGGTTTCGGGTGGTTAACGGGGAGTTTGGAATGGTTTTGATATTGTTGATGTTGCTGTTACTGGTGTTTTCGCACCTGCGGATGGGGAGCCACAAGTGCGGTTTCGCAGCAGCGGACATGGCACCGCAGGTGCGGAAGTTCGGCTGAGTGAGAAGATTCCGCAGGTGCGAGTTAATTGCCGCACCTGCGAGGCCGCAGGTGCGGGAGGTCGATCACAGGTGCGGAAGTTGTGGTCCTTGGGATTTTCCGCAGGTGCGCGTAAGTGGTCGCAGGTGCGGAACCACTGGTCAGAAAGTATAAAAGCATGCCTTCGCGAATTTTAGCCATCTTTCTCAATATTTCATCGGAGTTTGAAGCTTTTGAAGGGTTTTGAAGAGGGGATTCGATAGTTATTCATTGAGTTAAGGTTATTGGACTCTAAACTCGTTTATATGTGATTAAAGGTCAGATTTATGGTGGAAAATTAGGAAAAAATTAGTGCAAATTGGGTAATTAGGGCTTGAGATTAAGAGTCTTTAAAATGGGGATTTGAGGGGTCATTTGGACTCCGAATTTAGTGTTTTTATTATGTACGGACTCGTGAGATGATGAATAAATGTTTTGTATAAAAATTTTGAGTTTCGGGACGTGGGTTCGGGGGTCGGGTTTGACCAATTTCGGTATTTTTGATACATTTCGATTCAGATTAGTTCCTTAGCATATTATAATGATATACATCTGATTGTTGGTTGATTTGGAGCACTAGGAGATCGAATTTAGAGGCAAGGGCACTGCGGAGTAGTAAATTAGCCGATTTTGAGGTAAGTAACGCTTCCAAACTTGGAACTGAGGGTTCGAAACCCCAAACTATTTGATATAGAATGTTAATTAAGGTGACGCACTTGCCAAGTGACGGGCATGCGGGCGTACACCGAATATTTGTAACCTGGCTCATCCCATGGCACTGTCTAATGGTTATCTCAGGTTGAATTTGTACTGTGAAGGTGGTACTTACCTTGAACGCAATAGAAATCATGCTAAGTATAAATGTTAAGGCTTCACGCCGATATGTTCAGACTGGAACGGTCTATTATTACTGTATCCATTTATGATTATTGTTTTCATGTACTCAGTCCTGTTATAGTATATGTTTCATGCCTCAGTCTCGTAAGTTGCTAGTTTATTCTATATTATCATTGATTTGGGCTGATTTTCATATGTTAGAGCATTGTGAGTGAGACTGGAAGGTACTGACTGAGTGAGGCTTGAAGCTTGGTTTTGAGATAGTTATGAGGTCGGACTGCACATCGCAGCGACCCTGGAATCATGCCTTCGTTGGCTTGATATAGCGCTTGGACTTATAGGAGCCAGTCCGGAGTCTTTACACCCCCAGTGAGTGCACAGATATTGAGGGATGGATCTTCCCTGGGTATTGATCTTGTCCGAAACTGATGTTATGTGAGGGATGGATCTTCCCTGGACATGGATCTTGTTCGACTCTTATGTTCCGGAGATGGATCTTCTCTGTGGGGCTGGATCGGCCTTTTTCCTCAGTATTAGGTGACTGTGTCACTTGTGTTTATGTAATATCCGGGATGGATTTTCCCTGGTCCGGAAGGCCATAGTCTAGTACTGAGTGGACCACCTTATGAGAGTTTGATTACTGAGTACACATCATTCTTGATTTTATATGAATTCATGCTAGTATGCAGGGTTACAAAAACAAATTGATGCATTTTGTTATTTTCTGATATATTACTGTCATGTCCAAGTTATATACTGTTGTTTGAATTATCGGAGGTGTAGTCCGTCACTAACTCTCATCCCGTAGTTTGGTTTCGTTACTACTGAGTTGGTGTACTCACGTTACCCCCTGCACATTGTGTGCAGATCCAGGTACATCGGGATTTAGCTCTGGTAAGTGAGTAGCAGCAGTTTCATCAGAGTTGACGAGGTAGCAGCTGGCGATCGTGATCTCGTCTTTTCTTCCTTTTCAACCGTCGTATTTATTTTCAGACTATGTTGGTCATTTCATTTTGGTTGTATTAAGTACTAGAAGCTCATGACTGTGTGACACTGGATCCGGGGTTTGTACGATTTGGGTTTTGATTTTCATAAAATTGTTCCAAATTCTGATTTTTTTATTATTATCCACAGACTTGTTAAGAAGGATATTTTATTGGTAATTGCAGTTAGCTTAGATAAAATGGGTGGCTTGCCTGGTTCCACGACAGGTGCCATCATGACTCCGGAATTGGGTCGTGACAAGTTAGTATGAGAGCCCTAGGTTATATGGGTCTCACCAGTCATAAGCAGGTTTAGTAGAGTCTTGCAGATCGGTACGGGGACGTCTGTACTTATTTTCGAGAGGCTACAGAACTCTTAGCAAAGTCCCACATCTTTGAATTCTGTCGTGCGACTCTGTTGAACTCTGAAACTAAACTTCTGTTGTTTTCATTCTCTCACATATGGTGAGGACTCGTGCTACGATAGTGGTGACCAGACACTAGCAGGACCAGCCCGAGGTCGAGGCTGTGGCATAGGGAGAGGTGCAGCCCGCACAGCAGCCGGGGCAGCGCCTGTGGACCCTCCCATTGCCCAGGAACAGGTCCCCACAACTGAGATTCCAGCGGGGCAGACTCAGGCACCAACAGTGCCCATTGTGATTCCAGGTCTTCAGGAGACCCTAGCCCATATTTTGACGGTGTGCACGAGCTTGGAACAGGTCGTCGCTATGTCCACTACTGCTACTAGTTCTGAGGCCGGGGGAGGCATCCAGACTCCAGCTGCCCGGACACCCAGGGACTTCAGACACCTGGGGCAGCCCCAGTTCAGCAGATTGCTCCGGTACAGGATTATGTGGTCCCAGCTTTAGCTGATGATGAGCATCGTAGGTTGGAGAGGTTCATCAGACTCCAGCCTCCGACTTTTAGTGGTACAGAGGGCGAGGATGCCCAGGCCTTCTTGGACAAGTGTCAGAGGATACTACGTACTCCAGGGATATTAGAGGCCGGTGGGGTTCCATTCACTACATTCCAGTTTTCAGGAGCTGCACTTGCTTGGTGGGAGGCCTATGAAAGGCGTAGACCTGCTGATGCATCACCCCTTACATGGCACCAGTTCTCCATTCTCTTTCTGGAGAAGTATATACCACAGTCTCGCAGAGAGGAGCTGCGTAGAGAGTTCGAGCAGTTGCGTTAGGGAGACATGACCGTGACGGAGTATGAGATGAGGTTCTCTGAGTTAGCCCGTCATGCCATCTGGCTAGTTCCCACAGACAGACAGAGGATTCGGAGATTTCTTGATGGTCTTGCTTATCAGCTACGGATTTTTCTGACCAGGGAGAGGGTATCCGATGCTTCTTTTGAGGAGTTAGTTGACATAGTCAGGGAGATTGAGTCAGTGCGCCGCCAGGAGCGTGTTGAGAGAGAGGCCAAGAGGCCTCGAGGTTCTGGTAGTTATAGTGGCGATCACTCAGGAGGTCTGTCTCAGCATAATAGAGGCAGACCATTCAGTCCTCCTCAGCCAGCTCTTCCAGCTTACAGTGATGCTTCATCAGGACACGACCCTCGTAGCTCTCATCTGGGTCGTTCCTCATTTAGTGCACTTCCTGCCTATAGCTCATCCCGGCCACCATCAGTTCAGGGTTCCTCAGCACATGGTTCTTCTAGCAGCTACTCTGGTTCCAGGGGTTCCCTTCAGTCCCCATCATCATTTGCTGAGAGGGGTTGTTTCGAGTGTGGGGATCCGGGTCACATCAAGAGGTATTGTCCCCGCCTTTCTGGTAGTTCATTTCAGCATAGGAGCCAGCCTTCAGCTTCAGCACCAGTTTATACACCACCCGCTCAGGCAGTTAGGGGTAGATGGAGGTCAGTCAGTCAGAGGCCGCTCCAGAGGGGGAGGTCGGTCAGGTGGAGGACAGGCCCGTTGCTATGCACTTCCGGGCAGACCGGATGACATAGCTTCAGATGCAATGATTAAAGGTATTATCTCAGTCTGTCACCGGGATGCTGCGGTATTATTTGAGTCTGGTTCTACGTATTCATATGTTTCTTCATACTTTTCACATTTCTTGGATACGCCCCGTGAGTCTTTGGTTTTAGCTGTTTATGTGTCGACTCCGGTGGGGGATACTGTTGTGGTAGACTAGGTGTATCGGTCCTGTATTATATCTATTGGGGGTCGGGAGACCTGGGCAGATCTATTATTGCTTAGCATGGTTGACTTCGATGTGATTTTGGGCATGGATTGGTTATCTCCATGCCATGCGGTTCTTGACTGTCACGCCAATACTGTGACCTTAGCTATGCCCGGATTGTCGAGGATTAAGTGGAGAGGTTTATTGAAGTATGTTCCTAGCAGGGTGATTTCCTTTCTGAAGGCTCAACGTATGATTGGGAAGGGGTGTGAGTCTTATCTGGCCTTTGTGAGAGATGTTAGTAGTGAGACTCCTTCCATTGATTCTGTTCCTGTGGTCCGTGAGTTCCCGGACGTTTTCCCAGCAGGCATGCCACCTGACATTGACATTGATTTTGGTATTGAAGTATTGCTAGATACCCAGCCTATCTCTTTTCCCTCTTACCGCATGGCCCCAACAGAGTTGAAGGAATTGAAGGAAAAACTTCAGGAACTCCTAGATAAGAAGTTCATTCAACCTAGTGTGTCGGCTTGGGGTGCACCGGTGTTGTTCGTAAACAAGAAGGATGGATCCATGCGTATGTGCATTGACTATAGGCAGCTGAACAAGGTTACAGTGAAGAACCGGTATCCTTTGCCTCGAATAGATGACTTGTTTGATCAGCTTCAGGGAGCTAGGGTGTTCTCCAAGATCGACTTGAGGTCTGGGTACCATCAGCTGAAGATTCGGGATTCTGATATTCCGAAGACTGCTTTTAGGACCAGATATGGCCACTATGAGTTTCTGGTTATGTCTTTTGGGCTGGCCAATGCCCCAGCCGCTTTCATGCATTTGATGAACAACGTGTTTCAGCCTTACCTTGATTCATTTGTTATTGTGTTCATTGATGACATCCTGGTGTACTCTCGTAACCAGGAGAAGCACGCTCAACATTTGAGGGTGGTGTTGCAAAGATTGAGGGAGGATAAACTTTATGCAAAGTTCTCCAAATGTGAGTTTTGGCTTGGTTTGGTAGCTTTCTTGGGTCATGTGGTGTCTAGTGAGGGTATTCAGGTTGACCCGAAGAAGATAAAGGCGGTGCAGAGTTGGCCCAGATCGTCCTCAGCTATAGAGATTAGGAGTTTCCTGGGTTTGGCGGGTTATTACCGTCGCTTTGTGGAGGGATTTTCTTCTATTGATTCACCTTTGACCAGATTGACCCAGAAGGGTGCTCCATTCAGATGGTCTGATGAGTGCGAGGAGAGCTTTTAGAAGCTCAAGTCAGCATTGACTACAACTCCGGTATTGGTATTGCCTATGGGTTCGGGTTCTTACACAGTCTATTGTGATGCTTCTAGAGTTGGATTGGGAGCGATTTTGATGCAGGACGGTAGGGTGATTGCCTACGCGTCCAGACAGTTGAAGGTGCACGAGAAGAATTATCCAGTGCACGATCTTGAGTTAGCTGCCATTGTTCATGCCTTAAAGATTTGGCGGCATTACTTGTATGGGGTATAGTATGAGATTTTCACTGATCATCGTAGCTTGCAGTATCTGCTAAGGCAGAAGGACATGAATTTGCGTCAGAGGAGATGGTTAGAGCTTCTTAAGGACTATGACTTAACTATTTTGTATCACCCGGGGAAGGCCAATGTAGTGACCCATGCCTTGAGTCGCAGCACCGAGAGTTTGGGGAGCTTAGCTTACCTTTCAGCAGCAGAGAGACAGTTAACACTTGATGTTCAGGATTTAGCGGGACAGTTGGTGAGATTGGATTTGTTAGACCATCTGCGGGTGGTAGCTATCATGGCTTCCTGGTCTTCTTTATTTGATCAGATTAAGGCACGACAGTATTATGATCGCCACTTGTTAGTTCTTTAGGATAGAGTTCGTCGGGGTGATGCCTGGGATGTGACTATTGGTGATGACGGAGTTATGAGGATGCAGGGCCGTATTTGCGTGCCTAATGTGGATGGTATTCGAGAGTTGATATTATCAGAGGTTCACAGTTCATGGTATTCTATTCATCCGGGTGCCGCGAAGATGTACCAGGATCTGAGACAACAGTATTGGTGGAGGCGGATGAAGAGAGGTATTGTTGAGTATGTAGCACGGTGTCTCAACTGCCAGTAGGTCAAGTATGAGCACCAGAGACCAGGTGGATTACTTCAGAGGTCAGATATTCCGAAGTGGAAGTGGGAGCGGATTACCATGGACTTTGTAGTTGGGATTCCACGAACTTCGAAGGGTTTTGATGCTATTTGGCTCATTGTAGATAGATTGACCAAGTCCGCGCACTTCATTTCTGTCAGCACTTCTTATACTTCAGAGCGGTTAGCTGGTATTTACATTAAGGAGATTGTCCGATTGCATGGAGTTCCGGTTTCTATTATTTCTGACAGAGGTACTCAGTTCACATCTCAATTTTTGAAGGTCGTACAGAGAGGTATGGGTAATGAGGTAGAGTTGAGCACTGCATTTCATCCTCAGACCGACGGGCAGTCGGAAAGGACTATTCAGATTTTGGAGGACATGTTACGGGCTTGTGTGATTAAGTTTGGTGGTTCATGGGATCATTTCCTGCCACAAGCGGAGTTTGCATATAATAACAGCTGCCAGTCCAGTATTCAGATGGCCTCGTATGAGGCTTTATATGGTAGGAGGTGTAAATCTCCGGTTGGTTGGTTCGAGCCTGGTGAGGCTAAGTTATTGGGCACATATTTGATTCAGGATGCGTTGGAGAAGGTGAAGTTGATTCAGGAGCGACTTCGCACGGTGTAGTCTAGACAAAAGAGTTATGCGGACCGGAAGGTTCGGGATGTGTCTTTTATGGAGGGGGATAAGGTATTGCTGAAGGTATCACCCATGAAGGGTGTTATGAGGTTTGGAAAGAGAGGAAAGCTAAGTCCACAGTTTATTGGCCCTTTCAAGGTGCTTCAGAAGGTTGGAGAGGTGGCTTATAGACTTGCCTTGCCACCCAGTCTATCGAGTGTTCATCCGGTATTTCATGTGTCGATGCTCAGAAAGTATGTTGGTGACCCATCTCATGTATTAGACTTCAGTACAGTTCAGCTCGAGGATGATATGTCTTATGAGGTGAAGCCAGTGGCTATTTTGGCTCGCGAGGTCAGAAAGTTGAGGTCAAAGGAGATAGCTTCAGTGAAGGTGCAGTGGAGAGGTTAGCCAGTGGAGGAGGCTACTTGAGAGACCGAGCGGGAGATGCGGAGCAGATATCCTCACTTGTTTGAGACTCCAGGTATGTTTCTAGACCCGTTCGAGGACGAACGTCTGTTTAAGAGGGGGAGAATGTAACTACCCAGTCCGTCGTTACGTAGGGCCTGCACTATAATTGTTGTTGTTGACTTGTCATAGGTTGGTTATTCTGTTATTGATGTGTCAGAGTCGATAGGCTTGACATCGAATAGTTGTAGTGAGAGTTCAGTCATGTAGCCTTTAAAGATAGCCTTATAATGGGAAAAGCAAACTGAGAGTTGACCTATTGAGAAACAACCTCGGAATGCGGATTTTATGACTCGGATAACTTCGTTAGGTGATTTGGGACTTAGGAGGGTGTTCGGAATATTTTTGTGATGTCCGGTGTAGAATTAGGATTGAATTGGCGAAAATTAATTTTTGCCGAATTCAGGTCAATCGAAGTTGTTTCTAGTTTCGGCATCGTTGGTGGAATTTAGAAAATTCAAAGTTCATAGGCTTGAATTCGATGTGTTTTTGGGGTTTTGATGTTGTGTTTGATGTTTCAGAGATTCGACTAAGTTTGAATGATCATATATGATGCGTTGGTATGTTTGGTTGGGATCCCGAGGGGCTCGGGATGGTTTCAGGTGGTTAACGGGGAGTTTGGAATGGTTTTGATATTGTTGATGTTGCTGTTACTGGTGTTTTCGCACCTGCGGATGGGGAGCCGCAAGTGCGGTTACACAGGAACGGACATGGCACCGCAGGTGCGGAAGTTCGGCTGAGTGAGAAGATTCCGCAGGTGCGAGTTAATTGCCGCACCTACGAGGCCGCAAGTGCGGGAGGTCGATTGCAGGTACGGAAGTTGAGGTCCTTGGGATTTTTCGCAGGTGCGCACCTTGGATACGCAGGTGCGAGTAAGTGGTCGCAGGTGCGGAACCACTGGGCAGAAAGTATAAAAGCGTGCCTTCACGAATTTTAGCCATCTTTCTCAATATTTCATCTGGGTTTGAAACTTTTGAAGGGTTTTGAAGAGGGGATTCGATAGTTCTTCATTGAGGTAAGGTTTTTGGACTCTAAACTCATTTATATGTGATTACAGGTCGGATTTATGGTGGAAAATTAGGGGAAAATCAGTGCAAATTGGGTAATTAGGGCTTGAGATTAAGAGTCTTTAAAATGGGGATTTGAGGGGTCATTTGGACTCCGAATTTAGTGTTCTTATTATGTACGGACTCGTGAGATGATGAAGAAAAATTTTGTATAAAAATTTCTGAGTTTCGGGACGTGGTCCCGAGGGTCGGGTTTGACCAATTTCGGTATTTTTGAGTATTTTTGATACATTTCGATTGGGATTAGTTCCTTAGCATATTATAATGATATACATCTGATTGTTGGTAGATTTGGAGCACTCAGAGGCCGAAATTAGAGGCAAGGGCACTACAGAGTAGTAAATTAGCCGGTTTTGAGGTAAGTAACGCTTCCAAACTTGGAACTGAGGGTTCGAAACCCCAAACTATTTGATATAGAATGTTAATTAAGGTGACGCACTTGCCAAGTGACGGGCATGCAGGCGTACAACGAATATTTGTAGCCTGGCTCATCCCATGGCACTGTCTAATGGTTATCTCAGGTTGATATTTGTACTGTGAAGGTGGTACTTACCTTGAACACCATAGAAATCATGCTAAGCATAAATGTTAAGGCTTCACGCCGATATGTTCAGACCGGAACGATGGATTATTGCTGTCTCCATTTATGATTATTGTTTTCATGTACTCAGTCCTGTTATAGTATATGTTTCATGCCTCAGTCTCGTAAGTTGCTAGTTTATTCTATATTATCATTGGTTTGGGCTGATTTTCATATGTTAGAGCATTGTGAGTGAGACTGGAAGGTACTGACTGAGTGAGGCTTGAAGCCTGGTTTTGAGACAGTTATGAGGTTGGACTGCACACTGAAGCGACTCTAGAATCATGCCTTCACTGGCTTGATATAGTGCTTGGGCTTGTAGGAGCCCCTCCGGAGTCTTTACACCCGAGTGAGCGCACAAATATTGAGGGATGGATCTTCCCTGAGCATGGATCTTGTCCTAAGCTGATGTTATGTGAGGTATGGATCTTCCATGGACATGGATCTTGTCCGAGTTTTATGTTCCCGAGATGGATCTTCTCCCCGGGGCTGGATCGGCCTTTTTCCTCAGTATTAGGTGACTGTGTAACTTGTGTTTATATAATATCCGGGATGGACTTTCCCTGGGCCGGAAGGCCGTAGTCTAGTACTGAGTGGACCACCTTATGAGAGTTTGATTACTGAGTACACATCATTCTTGATTCTATATGAATTCATGCTAGTATGCAGGGTTACAAACACAAATTGATGCATCTTGTTTATTTTCTGATATATTACTGTCATGTACAAGTTATATACTATTGTTCGAATTATTGGAGGTGTGGTCTGTCACTACCTCTCAGCCCGTAGTTTGGTTTCGTTACTACTGAGTTGGTTTACTCACGTTACCTCCTGCACCTTGTGTGCAGATCCAGGTACAACGGGATTCATCTCTGGTCAGTGAGTAACACTAGTTTCATCAGAGTTGACGAGGTAGCAACTAGCAACCGTGATCTCGTCTTCTCTTCCTTTTCTACCGTCATATTTATTTTCAGACTATGTTGGTCATTTCTTTTTGGTTGTATTCAGTAATAGCAGTGTCACAACCCATTTCTGGAGTCGTGATGTCGCATGTCGTGGAACCAGGCAAGCCACCCATTTTATCTAACTAAATACAATTTCCAATAAAAATATCCTTATTAACAAGTCTGTGGATAAAAATAATAATAAATCAAAATTTGGAAACCAGTTTATGAAATTCAAAACTCAAATCTTATATACCCCGGATCGAGTGTCACACAGTCATGAGCTGCTAATACTTAATACAACCAAAAAGAAATGACCAACATAGTCTGAAAATAAATACGACGGTAGAAAAGGAAGAGAAGATGCGATCACGGTCGCCAGCTGATACCTTGTCAACTCTGATGAAACTGCTGCTACTCACTGACCAGAGCTGAATCCCGCTATACCTGGATCTGCATACAAGGTCCAGGGGGTAACGTGAGTACACCAACTCAGTAGTAACGAAACCAAACTACGGGCTGAGAGGTAGTGACAGACTAAACCTCCGATAATTCGAACAACAATATATGACTCGGACATGACAGTAATATATTAGGAAATAAACACGATGCATCAACATATGTCTGTAACTCTGCATCCTAGCATGAATTCATATAGAATCAAGAATGATGTATACTCAGTAATCAACTCTCATAAGGCGGTCCATTCAGTACTAGACTACGGCCTCCCAGTCCAGGGAAGTCCATCCCGGATATTACATAAACACAAATGACATTGTCACCTAGTACAGTGGAAAAAGGTGGATCCAGCCACCATGAAGAAGATCCATATCCGAAACATAATACCCACAGAGGAAAGCAATCTCCGGAACATAAGACCACGGAGGAAATCCATCTCCAGAACATAATACCCACGAAGAAAATCCATCTCCGGAACATAAGACCCACGAAGAAATCCATCTCTGGAACATAAGACTCGGACAAGATCCATGTCCAGGGAAATCCATCCCTCAATATCTATGCGCTCACTGGGGGTGTAAAGACTCCGGAGGGTCTCTTTTCAACCCAAGCGCTATATCAAGCCAACGAAGGCATGATTACAAGGTCGCTGCGATGTGCAGTCCGACCTCATAACTGTCTCAAAACCAGGCTCCAAGCCTCACTCAGTCACTACCTTCTAGTCTCACTCACAATGCTCTAACATATGAAAATCAGTCCAAACCAATGATAATATAGAATAAACTAGCAACTTACAAGACCGAGGCATGAAACATATACTATAACAGGACTGAGTACATGAAAACAATAATCATAAATAGAGACAGCAATAATCGACCATTCCGGTCTGAACACATCGGCGTGAAGCCTTAACATTTGTACTTAGCATGATTTCTATTTCGTTCAAGGTAAATACCACCTTCACAGTACAAATATCAACCTGAGATAACCATTAGACAGTACCATGGGATGAGCCAGGCTACAAATATTCGGTGTACGCCTGCATGCCCGTCACTTGGCAAGTGTGTTACCTTAATTAACATCATATATCAAATAGTTTGAGGTTTCGAACCCTCAGTTCCAAGTTTGGAAGCGTTACATACCTCAAAACCGACTAATTTACTACTCCGCAGTGCCCTTGCCTCTAAATTCGGCCTCTGAGTGCTCCAAATTTACCAATAATCAGATGTATATCATTATAATATGCTAAGGAACTAATCCCAATCGAAATGTATCAAAAATACTCAAAAATCTCGAAATTGGTCAAACCCGACCCTCCGGGACCACGTCCCGAAACTCAAAATTTTTTATACAAAACTGTTCTTCATCATCTCACGAGTCTGTACATTTAAAGAACACTAAATTCGAAGTCCAAATGACCCCTCAAATCTCCATTTTTAAAGACTCTAAATCCCAAGCCCTAATTACCCCATTTGCACCGATTTTCCCCTAATTTTCCACCATAAATCTGACCTTTAATCACATATAAACGAGTTTAGAATCCAAAAACTTTACCTCAATGAAGAACTATTGAATACCCTCTTCAAAACCCTTCCAAAAGCTTCAAACCCGGATGAAGCTAAAATTCGCGAAGGCATGTTTTTATACTCTCTGAACAGTGGTTCTGCAACTGCGACCACTTACGCACACCTGCGGAACCACACCTGCGTTCCCAGGTGCGCACCTGCGGAAAGACCCCAAAGTCCTCAGCCTCCGCACCTACGCTCGACCTCCCGCACTTGCGGCTTCGCAGGTGCAGCGATTACCTCGCACCTACGAAAATCCTTCAACCAGCCAAACTCCCGCATCTGGGGAGTTTCGTCCGCTCCTGCGGGCCCGCACCTGCGGCTCCTCTTTCGCTGGTGCGAAAACACCAGCACCAACTACTTCAACAACAACAATTATGCTCCAAACTCCCCGTTAACCACCCAAAACCATCCCGAGCCCCTCGGGACCCCAACCAAACATACCAACACACCAAGTATGATCGTTCGAACTTAGTCGAGCTTTCAAAACATCAAAAACGACATCAAAACCCCAAAAACACATAAAATTCAAGCCTATGAACTTTGAATTTTCTAAATTCCACCAACGATGCCGAAACTACCCAAAACAACTCCGATTGACCTGAAATTTTGCAGACGTATACAAAATGACATTACGAACTTGTTCCAACTGTTGGAATTCCATTCCTACCCCGATAGCCTATCTTCCACCACCAACCTGAAATCGCCAAAAACTAACTTTCGCCCATTTCAAGCCTAATTCTACACCGGACATCACTGAAATATTCCGAACACACTCCTAACTCCCAAATCACCTAACGAAGCTATCCGAGCCATAAAATCCGCATTCCGAAGTTGTTTCCAATAATTCAACTCTCAGTTGACTTTTCCAACTCTAAGGCTATTTTTAAAGACTAAGTTACTGAATTCTCATTTAACCATTCCGATTGCAAGCCTATCGACTCTAACCCATCAATAATAGAATAACCAATCCATGACAAGTCAATGACATCAATAAACATGCAAGTTCTACGTAACGACATACCGGGTCGTTACAAGCAGCTCATGACTGTGTGACACTGGATCCGGAGTTTGTAGGATTTGGGTTTTGATTTTCATAAAATTGTTCCAAATTTTGATTTATTATTATTATTATCCACAGACTTGTTAAGAAGGATATTTTATTGGTAATTGCATCTAGCTTAGATAAAATGGGTGACTTGCCTGGTTCCACGACAGGCGCCATCACGACTCCGAAATTGGGTCGGGACATGCATGTTAGTGCACTAAAATTGTATTCAAAAGTCACTAGCCATTGAATCTTCATGTATGGAGTGTGTGTAGGAAAGAAAAAAAGAGGAAAAAAATTATCGTAAAGGTATGTACAAAAAGATACACACCTCAAATATTTATTAATTTGTGCTAGTGAAAATATAGAAGTGCGTAATTGAAAAAGGGTTATGTTGAATATGAGTTGTGGCAAGGGAATTGGTTGAGAAGAATATGTGTTGATTTGTGAAGGTAGTGTATTAAAGTGCTTAGGAGGGTTAGTCACTATTCCTAAATATATCCTACCCGTCCCTTAGCCTACATTACAACCTTAAAAGTCCTAATTGATCCTAGATTTGGCTAACTTAAATTAGTGGAGATCTACACTAAGGGCAAGCTTATGGTACGAGCACGAGATTCATATGAATTCTTTGTGAGAGTGAGTGAATTTTTGTTCAATTGTGTGATCTCCTTAAATTATGTTCAAAAGCATATTTGAATGTGTGGACTAGTTATATTCACTCTTTTGTTGTTGGTGAGGGCACATGATCTCTTGAGCAATTGGTAATGTTGTAAACTTTCTTGTTGGGTGATTGTGTGAATTGAGAGAGCTTAGTGGGTACAAGTCTAATCTTGAGGTTTGGTGGTTGTAAATAAGTTGTTGGTATGATTGATTAAATTGTTATACTTGGCCATGTTTAAAGAAGGGGAAGAATGTGAAATTTTGTATGTTCATACTTGATTGCCGGTATCAATCCTAGTCAAGTGGTAAGGGGTGTGATTGAAACGTAAAATGCTCCTTGATGATGAACTTTGTACGTGTTGAAGGGTAGTAGATTGTCCCATTGATCGAGGACGAGCAAAAGCTTAAGTGTGGGGTGTTGATGTTTAGCTTAAAGTATATATATTTTCATGTATATCGCCTCATATTTTACTTTTGTTTCGTGAATTTTAGATGTTAATTGTGATGATTTATATTGATTTGTAGTATTTTTATGTGTAGGAGTGATTTGGAAGCAATCGGGGACGAAACACACAAAACTAGAGCCAAAACGCAAAAATCGGACAAAACAGAAATTTTGGGCGCCACAGGCAGAAAAAATTTATGGGGCAGCGCCCTGGTGGGCGCCCGACGCTACCCAGGGCGCCGGTGACGGGATTTTCTCCTATTTTGTCCGGGACACGATTATTTCGGCCCAAGACCTACCCAACACGTATAAAAGCAAGTCTAAGCTTATTTTTGAGGATATACACGCCACCTTGGAGGAATAATACACATGGAATTGCTAGGGAGCGAAGGATTCTCAGTTTTCTTCATATTTTTCTAGTATTTACAATTAATTCAACACTTATGCAATTGTTTGATTTTAGCATGAGTGGTTAAACACCCATTGTTCTATGGTTGTGATTTAGCCATGAATATTGTTATTCGACATTAGCTTAACCTTGATTATAGCTCACTCAATATATGATTGTTTCTTCAATTTTGTGTTTAATTGCTTAATTATCTGGCCAACAGTTAGGTTTGATATACTATATATGCTATGCTTGGGAAAGCCGTGTATAGATTAGAGAAGAGTCGACGAGAACGACATCTTAATCCTTCAGGGGAGCGAATTTGTGGTTAGGATAGGAATATACCTAGTCACGGTGCTTAATTGAACATCGTAATCTTAATGCGTTCTAATAGATTAATTTCATAGAAATATAGACGTTAATCTATTGAGAATAGGCGAGTAGTACTTCGGGAGAAGGCTATGAGAGCAATTATCGATTAATTAGCAACCATGAGTGACTTATATGAAAGGGAGAGTAAATTAGAATGCAATACGAGTGATGAATTGATCACAACCTTGGAATATTTGTCTTTATTGAATACACAACAATCACCTCGTTACTTGATAATTTAGTTATTACTTATAATTTTAGTTTAATATAATCATACTCTTGGATTTTGATTTTGACCGGATTGAATAACAATTTCTGTGATTTAGTGAGTAGTTTAATACTAGTCTTTGTGGATTCGACACTCAACTTATCATTATATTACTTGTCGACCATGTATACTTGCGTGTGCGTTTCCAACACTTACCTAAATATGCTTGAAAATTGGATTAAGAACACCTAAAAAATTCGGTTCAGTGAGCAAAAGAAGAAGAATAAGTTGGCAAGAATTGTAGGTGGGTAGAAGAAACTTTGATAAGTTAAATAATGATTTTATGAGTAAGTCAAAAACATAATTTTATTGCGCAGAAATGAAAAATTAAAAATGCATGTATATAAAATATGTCTCACTTCAATTCCTCAACTGATGCAATGTAGAAAGTACTCGCTCTAAGTTTGGCATGCAACAACTGAACTGTGAGGCCAACCTTTACGGTGTAAGTTTAAAACATCTTGACAATGTGATTCTCTAACAAGGGAGGAGCCTTTAAAGGATCCCTTCCATGAAAAGACCAAATTACTAAACGAATTCCTTCTTTAACTTAAAACCTATTTCTTTAGAGAAAGAATTATAAGAAAATGTACGTGACTTCACACCATTACAAAAGATAGCTCATGTTTTTAAGTTTTATCCGACCTAGCCCATATTAAACATATTTCGAAAGCTCTAGTAAATTCAAAATATATATTCTTACAATCATTACTTCTAAAAGCTATGGAGTTAATTTGTGTTCTCACAACCATTGCTTTCACTTTCTCTTTTCACATTTTCTACATATGCTTCAAGGAGCCGTGTATTTTTTGTTTTTCCTCTTGTGTCACCTGGTTGCAATGTAACAAAATTGAAAAGTAGAAGTCCATCATTGAAGGCCATTCAAGCTTCGCTTTCGAAAATAAGAATTTTTGAGTTTGTTAGTTGTTTGGATTGGGTGTTGTTCCAATTGGTTGAAGATATCAAAAGGAGTTCAAAATTCAAATTTGAAGTGATTTGGAGTAGATTTGAGCAAGATTTGAGTTAAATTTTAGAAAAGACGCAAGGAAGGAGACGAAGTCAGTTTTTTGTATAATTATGTATAATCTTGTTTATTGTATATGAGTGTATAAACACATCTTATACACTATCATACACTTTTATACATTTTTATACAAGCGTCTAAAGACGAATTTCTTCTACCATTTTCAGTTGCAATTCTTGTTCAAAACCAACCCAAATCTCCATTAAATGACTTCAAATTTTATATACAATCTCCTTATACTATTTATAACAAGTCTAAATAACACCCACTCCAAATTTCTCACAAATATCAAATTCGAAATTTAAACCCACTTATTTAAGCTTTGTTAAAAATCTAATTTTCACCACCCAAATGGATTTGGTTTGTTGAACTAATATTTGAGTCACAATTACTGATTCGAAAATTAACTTAAAAACTTGAGTAATCTTTTTAAAAAATTAAATAGTAATTTCGAGAACCTATTGGAGTAGGATGTTGAATAGCCTATTATTTTATGGCTATTCGGTTGTAAATTGAAATATGGGCTATAAAATCGAAAAATAGGGAGCCCAATTATTCTTATGTGAAAATTTTCCGTTTTCATATAGTTCAAGTAAGGAAAAAATTTATACAAAGTAAAATTTAATTGATTTTAAAATCTTAAATATTATGATATCATATTTAGAAAGAAAAAAAAATTAATAATAAAGTTTTAATTAATTTCTAAATCGTAAATATTAAAAAAATTTATTGAGTGACTAAAATTTTATATTTCCTTTTTAGTAATTTTAATTTGTTATAAGAATTAGTGTTAATATTCCCTTTTACTGTCTCAGAAGATATTTATTTTAAGTCTTTTAGACTTTTCATTGGAGTGCAATTATTTTTCCTTAAAATATAATATTATCCTCGGCAGTTTTGTATTTTCAAGATTTAATATCATTACATATGTCTATGGCAATTTTTATTATTCATATTCAGTATCAGATTTTAGCTTAGGTTCCACAATGATTACTTATTAGTTTTTGTTCTAAATCAAATTTAAACTAAACGTATATACACAGGACTTATAAATTATTACATAGTTTGTATAAGGTAAAATTTAATTGTTTTTAAATCCTAAATATTCAGTACCCTTACATAGTTTAATTAGTGAACGGTTAAATAAAATAACATTTTAATTAATTTTAAAATTTCTAAATATTTGAAAAATTATAAAATGATTATTTTGTTCAGGGTGAACTCTATTTTTAAAGAGCAAAAAAGCGAACGACATTTCGTTAGGGTTCTTTGTACTTTTAATATAATATAAATTAATTATTCTCTTATTAGTATTAAATATTTTTTCTCCATATAGATACAAAATTAGGAAAAAATGTCATGGTTTAACTTGCAGCCAATGGACCTAGCGGACCAAGTGCAAAAGAAAATATTTGGGCCAACCGTGGAAAGGTGGGAGAAATTAAAAAATAGCCAGATTTACAAGTGGTCATTCGAAAATAGTCACAGTTTTAAAAGTAATACAACTTTAGTCATTTTTCATGTAAAGATAAATTTGAACGGAAACACTGTTCAAAATTCGGAAAATACTTCAGCATAATATACTGAAGTTTTAGCAAAGTATACTGGAACTCCAGTATATTTTACTGGAGTTTCAGCAAAGTATATCGGTCCAGCATAATATGCTGAAAGTTCATACACAGGTGCTCGAATCTCCAGTATATTATGCTGGAACTTTTCGCGTGTTGGAGTTCCAGCATAATATGCTGGAAGTTCATACACAGGTGCACCGAACTCCAGTATATTATGCTGGACCAGTCTCTATTGCATCAAAATAATGGCTATTTTTCAATGACTTAGCAAACGCTGGCTATTTTTCAATGGTCAGTCCAAAAATTTGCTAGCCCGTGCTATTTTGGTGATGTCTCATGGGATGATATGCTTTATTTTTTTGTTTTCCATCTGATGTTTGATAGATATTGAAAAAATGATATTGTACAACCGCTCTCAAAATAATGTGCATGTGCTAGCCATTTTTTGGATTGATAATTGAAAAATAACCAGCATTTACAAAGTAACTGAAAAATAGCCACTATTTTATGTGGAGATAAAATCTGGACAAAAATACCCTAACTGAAACACGGAAGATTCTAGCATAGTATGCTGGATTGTGAAACTCATGCGTATAAATTTTCTGCATTTTTAGCAAATTATTAAATTTCAACATATTGTGCTAGGATCTTATTTGTAAAAAAATTGAACTCCAGCATAATATTTCTAGATTTTAAGGGTGTTTTTGTTCATATTTATTTTTACATGAAAAAAGTGGTTAAATTTCGATTGATTTTAAAATTGTTGCTAAGTTTCAATTATCAGTTGTAAATCAGGCTAATTCTGATAAAATTAATACACTTCTGTGGCTATCGGATGTAAATAGTTTCTTGTTCGAGCTACAAGTGATCTTTATCTTTTGATATTTATATTGGGGTCCCGATTAAATTCGTATTCACACCAAGAAATTCCAAATTGAAAGTAAAGCATTTCTATCAAAGATCTCCGTACTCAAAACTCCAACCTAACTTATTAGGTTAACGGTGAAGAGGTACTTATCACTCTACAAAAGTTGTTGGATGATATATTTGCAAAAATGACCAAATGTATCGTATTTCGCCTTAAATTATAAAATGTTTCCGGTGGAAAAAAAGTGTAAGATTTTTAGCTTAATTCAAATACCCAAAGTTGAGTGACCATTTAAACCATTACTCAAATATATAACCATGACTAGCGAATACGATAAATATTACTGTAAATTGCTACTGGACGCACTAGCCTAACTGAAACTCGTTATATGATGATGATCACTTTAGCAACTACATATTGGATCAAAGGTGGCATATATTAGTTGATCGATATTTTTTTTCTGTTTTATTTGAATACTGGATGAGGAAAGGTTCGTATACAGGCCTAATATTGTATTCTTAGTCAAATAATTTTTTGATAAATAAATTGATCCTTGTTATTTTCATTTAATCACGGATAGAAGATGATATTGGTCATCATAATTTATTATTTTGTTTATTTTAATAATTTACTTAAAATTAAACTATAAATTATAATCTGTTTAAGTTGCTTCAATTAACATAAAATAACTATGTGCTATAATACTCATTTTCATATTCATATCAAACATAAACATCAAATTGAAAATTTAATTTCAATGGTATTATTTTTCCAATGTATTTGAATACTTTACAAGAGAATACATTAAAGCTACAAATGTCATCTATATTAATAAATTTTCTAGAATAAAAAGCTTACCAATCTATCTGTAAACTATCTTGAATATATCCAAATTGGGTAACAATCAGCTATTTGATATTGAATAACAACATCATTCTTTACAATATGATAAAAGATGAAAATAATTTACCATGATTTTACTTCATGTCTTGTATACAACAATATCAAGAGAAATTTTTAGTAATATAAATAAAGAGAACTTCCAATGGGACTTGCATCCCTAAACATGCAATTTACTACTTCAAACAAAGAGAACCGACCAAATATTAATATGATATAAATGGTAGCAATTCACTATAGCAGTTCAAATTATATTTTATGACAACTCGTTTAAAATGATGTTAATTGGTGATAAAATATTAAACATTCGATAGAAGTCAATATAAATTATTATTGGATTTTTAATTTTCTTAATTAAGGAGATAAGAGAAATATTTTTATTTTCTATAGATTTATCATATGTTAATTTTCATAATGAAACAATATAAAAAAATTTTAAAAATAAGTTTTGGATAATTCATTGATACCTGAAAACTTATCAGGGAAGAATGTGAAAGATTTGATGCGGAAGACAAAGAACAATGTTGGAGGAAAAACTCTTGCTCTTCTCATTAATTCCACAAGTATTTATAGACAAAGAAATTAGTGATAAGAGAAACTAAACCTAATAGGATAAGAAAACCTAAACCTAATAGGAGACCAAGACCTAAACAAGGAAAATAAATATACAAGGTAAT
>ML348246.1:0-69298 GCA_005239505.1 Nicotiana paniculata | reverse complement strand
AAAAATATACTTCTTTCCACCTCTGCTTGGAATTCTCATGGGCCCACATAAATCCATGTGAAGTAGTTCAAGAGGCCTGGATGTACTGACATATTTCTTAGGCTTAAAAGATGATCTCACATGTTTTCCTTTAGAGCACGCATCACAGACTCTGTGCTCCTTGAACTTGGAGTTTGGCAGACAACGAACCAGGTCCTTCTTTATCAGCTTATTCAGGAGGGAAAATCTAGCATGACCCAACCTTCTATGCCAAAGCTCTGCATCATCATCAACTGCTTTCAAGCAGTTCACTTCACCAGCTTCCAATGATAAAAAATCAGCAACATAGATGTTTTTGTATCTCTTGGCTATCAACACCACTTCTCCAGTTACTAGGCTAGTAACAGTGCACACTTTGGATAAGAACTCCACTTTGTTTCCTTTATCACAAATTTGAGAGACACTCAATAAGATATATTTCACGCCATCCACATAGTACACATTTTTGATTGAGTGCTCTAGAGACTTTCCAACTCTTCCAACACCAAGGATGTATCCCTTCTTTCCATTGCCAAAGGATGCATCCCCTCCCTGCAGGGCTTTCAATGAGAGAAAATCCGTAGTGTTTCCAGTCATATGCTTTGAGCATCCGATGTCCATGATCCATTGTAGTCCAGTTCCTCTCACTTATCCCTGCATAATTGAATCAATGGTTAGATTTAGGAACCCAAACAAGTTTGGGTCCCTTGTAGTTAGGAAAGGGATGAATAAGAATTCTTCTAGTCCATGCTGACAGGAATTGATATTTCTTGCTGGGAACTGGACTCTGCTTTGTATTCCTTTTGCCGGCAAACATCTTATTTTTCTGGACTCATTGATCCTTGGCTGGGAATCTTTCCTTGAAGTGCCCGTTGTTTCCACAATGGGTACAAAGCCAATTGTATGGGACTGTGACATATTTGCTATGTGGGTTGTAGGGAGGTTTCTCCTTTTGAAACCCGATCCCCTACCTGTTTCCATTATTATTGAAGTACATGGCAGTGACAGCATCCGTGGACCAGGTCCAGTTTAGTGATTTTTTTAAGATAAGATTTTATTTTGTTCACTTCAGCTTGCAACTCCCTATTTTTCTCAACCTCACTGCACATACTCGTTTTGGCCTCATTAAGTTCCTTTTCAAGCTGTTTTTTTTTTCACTGGATATTTCCTTTCCTTTATACACACTTGAGGAACCAGGTTATTTTCTTAGTCCCTGAATGGTTTCCTCTACATCTGTGATTACTTCTAGAAGATCATTTCTCTCATCTTCTTCTTCTTCATCAGATTGAGCCATAAGAGCAAACAATCATACTCCCTGGCCTTGTTCTCAACTGCCATCATAGAGCTATTTTCTGCTTCAGGTTCCTCCTCTGATTCGCTTGATGAATCTCCCCAAGCGGCAAGAGCCTGCTTCACAACGTTGTCAGCTACGCTTTTTCTGCTGAATCTTTTGTTAGAAACCTGGTTCCTCTTCGCATCTTTGTCATTGTTGTGCTTGTAGGTGTCTTTCTTCAGGAGCGGGCAGTCTTTTATGAAATGTCCGGGCTTACCACATTTATGACATAAGTCATAGTTTCTAGGCTTGCTTGAGCTACCTCTTTTTGGTATTCCTCCATTCCTTCGAACCATTTTCTGAAATCTCTTGGTGAGATAGGCCATGTCATTGTCCTCTTCGCTTGACTCATGCTTTTCAGCTTGAAGAACCAGGTTCTTCTCCTTCTTGGATTCCCTTCTTTCACTGTCTTTTTTTCCTTTTCATCTCATATGTTTTCAAGTTTACGATCAACTCATCCATTGTTAGAGTTTGCAAATCCTTTGCTTCAGTGATAGCATTGACTTTGCTTTCCCAGGAGCTTGGCAGAACACTCAAGATCTTTCGCACTAGCTTGTTCCTAGGAATGACTTCTCCTAGAGAGTCTTGTTCCTAGGAATGACTTCTCCTAGAGAGTGAAGCTCATTGATAATGGAGGTGAATCTAGTATGCATATCCTGTATAGATTCATCGTCCTTTATCCTGAACAGCTCATACTCAGTAGTGAGCATATCGATTTTGGACTGTTTCACTTGCGTCGTTCCTTCATGAGCTGTCTTCAAATCTTCTCAAATCTCTTTGGCTGATTGACATGCAAAGATCCTGTTGTACTCATCAGGTCCTATACCACACACTAGAATTTTCTTTGCACGAAAATTCTTTTCCACTGGTTTCCTGTCAGCATCGTTGTAGTCCTTCCTGGTTTTTGGCACCAGCAGACCAACCTCTCCTACCTTGTGCATAGGAACATGAGGACCATCACAGATGATGTCCCATAACTCAGAATCTTCAGCCATTATGAAGTCATGCATACGGGTCTTCCACCACCCATAGTACTGACCGTTGAATCTAGGAGGTCGATATGTTGATTGTCCTTCTTCGAAGTTTGGTGGAGCAACCATTACAGATCCTTTCTAGGTGTTAACCGTTTAGAAAGAACATGGCTCTGATACCAATTGATAGTTTCTTTGAGTCCACCAAACTGTAGAGATACCTGGTCCTCTACTAGTTCCCACAGAGGAGTACACTAAGAAAGCAAGTAAAAGAGACAAGGGATTTTTACGTGGAAAAATCCCACTCAAGGGGACAAAAACCACGACCTACACTTGTAGGATTTCAACTTCACTAACTTGTAATCTAAACTATTACAAGCCACTTTGTAAAGTACTTCTTACAAAGACTTCAACTCACTAACTTGTAATCACTATTACAAGACACTTTGTCACTCTCTAGTTACAAAGACTTTTCACTTGTGACTACACTAGTCACTACAGAAACACAAGAGGTTTATGTTGAGAGATTCCTAACACGATGCTTCTACAAAAGCAAGTAGAATACAATGAAAATAAAATTCAAGATTACAACTCAACTAAGGACACTAACGACACAAGGTGGAACTGGTCTTTCTTAGTGGAGTTGTCTTCTTGCACTTGAAACACTTGAATCTTCAATACTAAAGACCACTTTAATGCTTGAGAGAATGTTCTTAGTAATTGCTCAAGTGAATGTTCTTGTTTATCTTCAAACAAGATATTAAAGGCCTTGACACATTCCAAGGAGGATGTCCCATATCTCTTGAGTACACTTCACAACCAATGGGAAGTGACTGCTGCATTGTTACTGGACTGTAGCGTGTACAGTTGCAGGCAGTTACTTTTCTGCCACAGCTTTTTACAGCTGTAGAATTGACCTGTACTATCATTTGGGAGTCTGTCAAGGGATCATGTCCCTCAGCTGTTCCTTATAAGTTCAACAGTGCACTGTCCAGAATTCTTTGAGTTAAAGCTGACTGGTTGTGCTGTCTACAGATCAGGTTCTTTATCTGGTTCTTCATATAAAAGTTTGTTAGATCATCAAAACAGAATACATCCCATCATATACGTTGTACAATTTAATGTGTCTTCTTTTCTATAAATATGTTTATTTACCATTATAACATTGAACTACTTTAGTTTTGTATATTTTCTTTCCCTAGCTTTAGTTAATCTTCTTCTTTTTGAAAAAAAAAAGGTTGGTTAATCTCACTTAAAACTATTAGGGAAGAACAAAATTGTCGCAAGTTTCTTGAAAAACTGGAAAAGAATTAAGTTTGCTTGAATTCAATTAAGCACTGGTCAGGTTCTTCATCCAACAGTTAGTTTCTTGTCTTAATACTATTTATTTCATTGCTAAATATTGTCAAATTACTTTACTTTACAACTATATATAAGTGAGAGTTGGAGTGGACGAACACTGCACCAAAGAATCGTGTGAAAAGCAAATTAAATCTATATCATACTATATTATAAGCGGTAAGCTCCAAGTTTAAAGTTAAAATACGAAAATACCCATTAAAAACTAAACGATTATTTTGCCCTTCACTTAAAGACTACTACTCCAACAATTTCTTGAACCAAATAGTAAAATTACCTTAAGAAATACTGTTTCATTAATGTATGAAACCAAATAGTAAAATTCTTCTTGAAATATAGACCATTTGACCGCTCATTTTAATTTCAATAAATGATTAGGAAAAATGGATGGCATTAGCCAAATAATTATAGTAGATGAGTGTAACAAAGAGTTATAGTAAATGTGAAAAACAAAAAGTCCTACCAAAGACATTCCCCTTCATCTCTCTATATTGTATCGCTTGTTCTTTTACTTCGATTTCGTATCTTCATTCCATTCCCTCGGTTAAGTTACTAACTATATACGGCCACCATATTGACATCACGTATTACAGAATCTCGAGAAATCCATAATGTTCTGTCTAACTTTATGTGATATTATTTTTTATGATTGTTGCCACTTGAAAACTTACATTAAGGATAGGTAATTTAACTCCATTTGCTTGTTTCATCCATGCATATGGAATATTTTTGTAATGAAGAAAGATATTTCTATCCGAAGCAACTCACTATATTGATGTCGAATTGTTGAAAAGCTTGATTAATGATGTGGTGTCTCCCGGAACCCATTGTCAAAGTCATAGGTATTGTTTTTATTTTTATAAAATATTCATTTTATATGTTAATCAAGTATATTTTTCTTTTTAGTGATTTTATGTGTTCAATCCATTTACAACCCACCATCACTTAGAATTCACGCTAAAAACTAGTATGTATATAAAAGCGGGCAGTAAAAAAGTGAAATGACACATCTCTTAAGCCAAGAAACACATTTATCTTTTTTTTTTTTTCCTTTTTGGGGTTTTCATCATTTTTTTCATTTATTTTATATTAAAAATTCTATCTTCCTAACTCACACCTCTTTATCTTCATAAAGTATATTTTTAATGATCTCAATAACTCTCATGCCTTTTAATATTCATCTAAATATTTAATGTGTAAGTTTATGACTATTTATTATATGTTCGTACCTATATAAGTACTTCTATGTTTTAAACAAATATGATTGACACTAACTTTATAGTTTGCTTATGATGGTTTGAGCTATCTCAATGTCAAAGGTTGTAGCGGAAAAGAAAGACTATACTAGGATATGGTATAATTTCTATTCTTTTTTTGTTTTTTTTGTTTAAGGTAAATGCACGAAGATATTCCATACATATGTGAATCTTAAGAAGAATGTTTAAGAGGAAGTGTCAAATAATGAGGCGAAGATAGAAATAAAACGTATTTCACAATTCTCATTAATGGTCTTTGATTTTGTCATATTTACGTTTATGTTGTATAAGTTGAAGTAGTGATTTTTTTTCCAAATAATATATACATAGAGATTTTGATATCTATTTTTTGTTGTATATATTTGTACTCTACAATTGCACTAACTTTGAGTCGTGATTTTATTCGATGTCGGAGTGAGATTCTAATGTGTTTTTCTTTTCCTGTTATATATAGATTTATCATTTTTATAAATATATTTTTTTATATGTTCTTAATTCTTTTACGTCTATTTCTTTTCTTCAATGAACTTTTTTAAATTAGGCATTAAGCTATGACAATGGCAATTTGTAGATAACTTTAAGTTAACATATAATGTAATCTAATTAATTAAGAAATCACATGTAATAATAGGTTATTACCGATCAAAAATTTAAATTGTGAATAAGGCGTGCTTTCAGTAGTTTAAAAATCACTAGACAACGAGTTATTAATTTTATGAAATAAAATATTTTTTATTTTCGGGTTATACTATCGAAGATTGAAAACTTAGTGAAGTTCATAATTAACTTGCAAAGAATACTCATTATTCTATATTTAGGATTTACACACAATAATTTTGATTCTTATCTTATTAAGTGTGTTATTGAAAGGATTTTTTATTAAACAAATTAATTGTTCATGTGTATGCTTGGTGAATTTTATTCTTAAAGTGTGACATTATCTCTAATTTAATATGGCAATTACTCAATTAAATGTATCACATAAAATCATGCTTTAACTACCAAAATAATACAATAAATTAACGCAATAAAAGTTTTAACATATGTTGCAAAGTAAGAGGAGAAGGTCTTCGTAATGATTTTTTGTCAAAAAGTATATATTTTTTCTTATATAAATTTTCAGCTTCTCAATATACAACTAACAATAATTTAGTTTAATTTATTTGTATAATTGACAGCTTTAAGAATCTATGCAACTTTTATTTTTATTTTAGGTTTTATTTTTCTTGGTCTTGGACTTTCTTAATTAGATAAAACTTAAGTTATATTTATTGATAATATACAATTAACTATACATCACATTGATTATTTGCTACAAATAAACTAAATTTATGAATTAAACCAAACATATTTTATTTATTGGCGATTTTCTTTCTCATAAAAAGAGAGATAATATTCACATTTGTTATTAATTCGATAAATTTTTTTTTAAATTTTATTGATGTTTCTTAAATCCTACGCAAAGTGCGAGTAACTATACTAGTTGTGTTGTAAACCTGGCAGGAACACGACAATTTTGAAACTAGAAATCTATTCAGGGGTAAATATACTGTACTGCACTGTTCCGTAACACGTATACTATTTTCCTCTTGATAAATATCGTATTTTAACATCTAAAAATGTATACTGAACCCCTTTCCCTCTCGCTCACCGACGACTTTACTAAGGTGTTGTGCATGGATTTCAGTAGCTGTAACATATTCTTTGTAGTCTTTTGCCTATATTTTATTCCTCCTGATGCGCGCGATACAACTTAGTGAGTAAGTAAAAGTTTGATTCTCTTTGTCATAGAGATTACTGATTTAGAAATCTTCATTTCACTTAGGAAATTCTACACGGATTGTGCCTTTTTGTTCTTTTTCTTCTCAGTTACAAGTGTACCATTTTTGTATTTTTTTATGCATTATTAGTTCAAATGCCTCTTACGAATATTCTCTGCAGAGGTGCATACTCTACTACAACGCTGTGCATACTATAGCTAAGGTGTTTGACAATATGCCTAAAGCAACTAATCAGTTTTTAATTTCTTTTCCTTTGTCACACAGGAGTTCTACAACTTACACAACATTTCGCAACCAAAAGGTATAGTATTATTTATTACTTACTACTAAACAATATTAGTAAACAATGTTATATGTTGTTGTGTTAAAGAATTTTTTTTTTTGAAATAAGTTCCATTTGCTTCAATTTTATTTCTATTGCAATATTGTCTAGCTATGTGTTAACAGAAAAAGTTAGATATAAAGAAATGCGATCATGATCCCTGATAATAGGCTAGATTCATGTAGTTTAGCGACTATTTATACCCCAACTTTACTATGCTTCACTGTTCTAGGAAGGTTAAATGACGATAAAATAGCTCTAATTGCGGATTTTATGTTTTGCAGGAGCAAGTCATGCTTATGAGGACATAGGACAATGTTTGGAGCTAAATTAAAGCAAGGAAAGCCCCTCGGAGTTGAATACGTGTGAAAGAAGGAAGAGAAAAAGAGAAAAATAGTTAACCCGCTCTAGCGTGGGCCGAGCGTGGCCTTAGCGCGGCCACGCTGGAGCAGGAGAAACAGAGCAGAATAAAGTTCCATTAGCGCGGCCACTAGCATGGTCATTAGCGCGTCCACGCTAGTCCAGAAGAAACGGGACAGTGTAGATTGCATTTAATGCGGCCACTAGCGCGGTTCGAGCGCGGCCGCGCTAATTCGTCCAGAACGCGGTAACTTCCGGGGGCAATTTTGGAAGATCAAGAGTAATTCCACTTAACCTATAAAAGGTCCATCTTGCCCAAAAGATAGGATATCACGGTTTTTATAGTTTTGTTCAAGGCAAGAAGAGGCAAGAGGCAAGGAGGATAATTCGGCATCGAGTTCTATATTTCTTTCTTTTGTTTTTATCATTCATGATGAATTTTGCTGTTGTTATTATGAACACAATTATGAATAGCTAATTTATTTAGTCTAGAATTTTGATGGAACCTGTTGAAGGATGAACTTCTTGTTGTGTTAATATAGTTTGCCCAGTTTAATCTCTATTTGTTCAACTACGTTTCAGTTGTAGTTAATTGAAGGGCCCTCAATTAGCTAGCTGTACCTATTTAGTATGTATTACTCGGGAGAGAGTGCATATTTAGGTAGTTGTTGAACATCACCACTCCCAAAGTATATGAGGAATCAATAACCAAGGATTTAAAGGTGGGATAAGGGATAATGAAATCTTGGTTGCGATCTAAGTGAGCTGTAATAAAAGCCAGCTAGCGTAACTCAGGAGAGTGCGTCTAGTAAATTGTTGTAATTACAAGGGAGGGAGTTATGGTAGTAAGAGTTCTCATGATCGATAGAGAAGATTAGACAAATCTATATGACACATAACAGGAAGGGAGTCCATCAATAGTGGAAATCACAACCTTAGACCCTTCTCTTATTTGTTTACAACTCAGTCTTAGTTAGCTCTTAGTTTGATTAATCTTATTCAGTCATAGTTAGTAGAAATATCAGCAATTGTTATTCAAAACATCTGAGAGTTGATTACAGAGAATTTAGTGAGTTTGGCAAAAGTAATTGATAGGTTAATTTCCTGTGGGATTCGACTTTGGGCTAAATACCCGGATTATATTTGCAACGACCGCTTAGTCCTTTTTATAAGGCATAGTTGAGCGTGATCAAATTTTAGCGCCATTGCCGGGGAATTAACGGTGTTATCAATTACAGTTGAAAGAAATACAAAAATTCTTAGTGTAATCAATTTTCTTCCTTTTCAATCCGTAAAATGAAATTTTAACGTTTGCTAACTAGGTTGTACAGGTGCATGCCTAGAAACTCATCGAGAACTGGTGAAGTGTTTGAAGCATTATCAGATCCCGAGCAAGTTTTCAAGGACTTGAATCGGGCCAACCGGAAAAGCAAACGACAACAATCAACTGAACAACCTGAACCAGACATGGCAGATCTGGTGAACAACAAAAACAATAATGGGGATAACGTGGTAGACCCAGCTGCGCAGCTAGAGGCTGCCCTATATGACTGGGCACAACCCACAACAGAGAATTTAGCCACAACAATAGTAGTCCCGCAGATACAGGCTGAATATTTTCAAATAACAAACAACATGCTGCACTTGTTGCAAAACAAGAGACTATTCTTGGGGTCATACATTGAAGATCCTCAACAACACTTGAAGAATTTTCTGTCAATCTGCAAAATTCAAAGGCAGCCCAATGTGACTCAGGAAGCAATAAAGCTGTTGTTGTTTCCATTCTCAGTGACAGGAGCAGCCCAGACTTGGCTAAATTCACTCCCTATCAATTCCATCAATACATGGGAGGAGTTAGTCAAACAATTTGTGAACAAGTTTCATCCACCCAACAAGACTGCTCAGCAAATTGATGAAATTTTGAGCTTCAGACAGAAACCAACGGAAACATTGCAAGAAACATGGGAACGATTCAAAGGGATGTTGGTTATATGTCCGCACCACGGTATTCCAGAGCAGATGTTGGGGCAACAATTTTACATGGGTCTAGCAGATAGCGTGAAGGCTAATGTTGATGCTTCAACTGGTGGAACATTCTTGAGCAAATGAAGGAGAGGAAGCCAGATCCTGCTTGAAAAGATGACACAGAATTCGGGATGGACAAACAGGAATGCACCCATCACTCCAGTAGTTCACTCAGTGGCCTTAGATCCAGCCAACACTCTTGCTGAAAATATGGCCACCTTAATGACACAAATGAGCATACTCACCAAAAAGGTGGAAGAGTCAGGTCAGAGGCAACATGTGCACATTGTAGATACAACCAATGGGGGCTTATGCACATCTTGCATTAGTCAGCCAATTGGTATCCAGTGGAATGCTGAAAGCGATCACCATCACTACCCTGAGAACATGAATTATGTGTCTAATTATGGGAACAAGAGACAGGGTGTTCAGAATTGGGGCCAGCAGAATCAACCATACAGGCCAGTCCAGCCGCAACACAACAATGGAAATATGTGAGCCATACGACCTCACGGTAATGTGACGCCCTACCAAAGGCCACTGGGGTACAACAACCAAAATCAGCAGCAGGGTTATCATCCTCCTCAGCAGAAACATGGTGTGAGATAGGAAGATGGGTTTGCTAAACTCGAGGCAATGATGCAGCAGGTTATTGGGTCAAATGCAAAAGTGACTGAAAGAGTAGATGCACATGAGTCAGCCATAAAGAACATTGAAGTGCAATTGGGTCAGATTTCGATGTCATTGAATAATCGTCTTCACGAGACATTACCTGCAGACACTCAGGTAAATCCAAAAGATCAGGGCCCAAAACAGCTGATGGCAGTGAGTTTACGTAACGGCAGAGACCTAGACTTGGAGCAAGATAGGGCTCGAGAAAGCAGACAGACTGAGACACTTGTACCAATGCCCATTGAGCTAGATGATTCAACAAGACTGACAAAGGTGACAATGCAGCCTGCCTAGAAAGAAACCAACACACAGATTGAGACTGAGAAAGAAGCTAAGATAGCCCAGGAGCCGGTAGTAGAGGTAGTGTCTGATAAAGAGAAAACCCAAATCATTGGGAAGAAGAGACCTCCAGCACCATTCCCACAGAGGCTGGCCAAGTACCAGAAAGATGAGCAATACAAGAAGTTCTTGGAGATGTTGAAACAGATTCAGGTAAATATTCCATTGATTGATGCTTTGAAGGAGATGTCTGGTTATGCAAAAATGATGAAGTACTTGATGTCACAAAAATTCGACTTCCAAGACTTGGCCACAGTGACTCTAACTCATACCTGCAGTGCTATGGTGACTAGACCAGTTGCTGAAAAGTTGTCCGACCCAGGGAGTTCCACAATTCCCTGCACCATTGGTAACTTTGCCTTTGCCAAGGCACTCTGTGATTTGGGGGGCCGACATTAATCTTATGACCCTGGCTATCTACAAGAGGTTGGGGATTAGAAGATCTAGACCGACATCCATGTTGTTGCAACTGTCTAACAGAACTGTGAAAAGACCCTCAGGTATTCTGGATGACGTGTTAGTGCAGGTAGGGAAATTTGTGTTCCCTGCAGATTTTGTAATTCTTGACTGTAGGGTGGATGAATAAATTCCCATAATTTTGGGAAGTCCGTTCTTGGCCACATGGCGAGATCTCATTGATTGTGAAACTGGGGAGCTCAAGATGAGGTTGAACGATGAGGAGATAACATTCAACATGCAGAAATCTATGAGGCGATCAAGTGAATTTGCCAATTATTCTCTTATTGATGCCGTGGATGTAATCCTGGAAGAGGATGATGATACCTTGACTATTGAGGATCCCCTTGCTGCATGTCTTATGAATTTAGATGAGGTGAATGGAGAAGAATTGATAGAATGGGTGCTGACTCTTGAGGGCAAAGGCTCTTGGAAGAGATCACTTGAAGTTGAGCCCCTGCACTTAGAAAAAAAAGAAACTTCTCCAGCGAGGCCATCCATAGAAGAACCACCAAAGCTGGAGTTGAAGCAACTGCCCACCCATCTCAGGTACACGTTCCTAGGACCTAAATCCACATTACCTGTTATTATCTCATCTAGTTTGTTAGATGTGCAGGCACAACAACTTTTGCAGGTACTCACGGAGTGCAAGACTGACATTGGGTGGACCATGGCAGACATAAGGGGGATCAACCCAACGTATTGTATGCATAAAATTCTGCTGCAAGAGGAGCACAGACCTTCTAGGGAACACCAAAGAAGGCTGAACCCCAATATGAAGGAAGTGGTGAATAAGGAGATTATTAAGTGGTTAGATGCGAGAATCCTTTTCCCCATCTTTGACAGCAACTGGGTTAGCCCAGTGCAATGTGTTCCTAAGAAGGTTGGTATGATGGTGGTGAAAAATGATATCAATGAGCTGATCTCTACAAGAACTGTCACAGGCTGGAGAATTTGCATGGACTATAGGAAATTGAATCTGGCCACCCGGAAAGACCACTTCCCACTTCCCTTCATTGATCAGATGCTTGACAGACTGGTAGGGAGGTCTTACTTCTGTTTTTTGGATGGGTACTCAGGGTACAACCAAATCTCCATTGCACCAGATGACTGAGAGAAGACCTCGTTCACATGTCCATATGGGATTTTTGTCTTCCGGAGGATGCCCTTTGGCCTATGCAATGCACCCGCCACATTCCAAAGGTGTATGATGGCCATATTCACCACCATGATTGAAGACATAATGGAGGTATTCATGGATGATTTCTCAGTGGTGAGAAATTTATTCGATGAGTGCCTTACAAATCTGACCCGAGTGTTGAAGAGGTGCATCGAGACTAACCTTGTACTCAATTGGGAAAAGTGCCATTTCATGGTACAAAAGGGTATAGTCTTGGGACACCTAGTATCAAGCAAGTGAATCGAGGTGGATCGAGCTAAAGTTGATGTGATAGCAAAGCTTCCACCTCCCACATCAGTTAAAGCAATCATGAGCTTCTTCGGGCATGCCGATTTCTACCAGAGATTCATCAAAGACTTCTCCAAAATTGCCAACCCTCTATGTAAGTTGTTAGAAAAATATCACCCTTTTGTGTTTTCTGACAATTATAGGGTAGCATTCGAGGAGTTGAAGAAGAGGCTAGTCACAACACCCATCATTGTTGCCCTCGACTGGGAGCAACCGTTTAAACTCATGTGTGACGCCAGTGACTATGCAGTGGGAGCAGTGCTAGGACAACGGAAAGGCAATATAATGCACCCAATTTACTACGCAAGTAGGACGTTGAGTGGAGCCCAGCTGAACTACACTGTGACTGAAAATGAGATGCTGGCGGTGGTTTTCGCCTTCGACAAGTTCAGATCATACCTGATTGGCTCTAAGGTAATTGTATACACTAATCATGCTTCTCTCAGGTACTTGATTGAAAAGAAGGATTCCAAACCGCGCCTGATTCGTTGGGTGCTGCTACTGCAAGAGTTCGACCTGGAGATTCATGACCGTAAGGGCACGGAAAACCAAGTCGCGGATCATCTATCGCGACTTGAAGGAGCTGAAAACTCAGTTGAGGCAGAGGATATTCTGGAAGCCTTTCCAGACGAGAAGCTACTTGGTACAAGCCTTGAGGAAGTTCCATGGTATGCAGACGCAAATTACCCGGCAAGTGGTATAGTCCCCTATGACCTTTCCTCTGTGCAAAAGAAATTTTTTTACAGTGACTGCTGCATATATTACTGGGATGAACCTTATCTGTTTAGAATTTGTGTTGACAATATGATCCGGAGGTGTGGCCCCGAGATAGAACAATATGGCGGACATTTTGGAGGAGTCAGGATGGCAGCAAAAGTTCTAGAAGCTGGGTTCTACCGGCCAACTATGTTTAAGGATGAACATCAATGGGTGAAGGGCTGTGATGAATGTCAGCAAACTGGGAACATCTCCCGTCGCCATGAGATTCCCATGAACCCATTTCAAGAGGTTGAAGTGTTCGATGTATGGGGGATAGACTTCATGGGCCCCTTCATCAGCTCCTATGGCAATAAATACATACTTGTTGCTGTAGATTATGTGTCCAAATGGGTGGAAGCTGCAGCTCTTCCCACCAATGATGTAAGGGTGGTGGTTGGATTTTTGAAGAAGAATATATTCACCCGTTTCAGGATCCCGAGAGCTATTATTAGTGACGGAGGCATGCACTTCTGCAATCGAGCCTTCGAGAAATTGTTAGCAAAGTACGATGTGCGCCACAAGGTGGCGACCCCATACCATTCTCAGACCAATGAACAAGTCGAAGTGTCTAATAGAGAAATAAAGAGTGTGCCGACTAAAACTGTGAACGCCACAAAAAATGATTGGGAGAAAAATCTAGATGATGCACTCTGGGCCTACAAAACCGCCTTCAAAACACCAATTGGTATGTCACCATACAAGTTGGTGTTCAGGAAGGCCTGTCACTTGCCAGTGGAACTAGAACATAGAGCCTGGTGGGCATTGAAACAGCTAAATCTGGACTTTGAGGCTTCGGGCACAAATAGAGTCACAGAATTGCATGAGCTAGATGAGTTCAGATATCTTTCTTTTGAGAGCACGAGGTTGTACAAGGAAAGAATGAAGAGGTTTCACGATAAGAACATTGTTGAGCGAAACTTCAAATCCGGAGATACGATGTTTCTTTATAATTGAAGATTAAGGCTATTTCCGGGTAAACTCAAGTCACGATGGTCTGGGCCATTTCGTGTGGTCGAAGTGCTCCCTTCAGGTGCCATACAGATTGCTTCAGAAAAAGATTCCCACACATTTTGAGTCAACGGGCACAGATTGAAACCGTATGTGGGCATGGATGAAACCAAGGAAGTATCCGTGATACATCTGACTGAACCTCAGAGGTCGAGTGAGCCTTAAATGCGCTCATCTGCGTCGTGCCGCGACGTTAAATCAGGCGCTACATGGGAGGCAACCCATTGACTTGTTGTAATTGTCGTGCCACGACATTAACAAAGGCGCTAGTTTGGAGGCAACCCAACGCGTTGTGAGTTGGTGTAGTTAGAATGTTATTTGACTGTATGTATGTACTAACATATGCATGTGAGCTTAGGAGAGTGTTAAGTCCAGACGACCCGAGGAAAAAGGTAGAAAAAAGTGAAAAATTTCGGGGTCCACGTACGTGGCCGCGCTTGTGCCCGCGCTTGGACCGCGTATATCGAAGATTAATCTTCCTAGGAGTAGATTGGCCGCGCTAATCAGCTTCCCTTCTGCCTCGCCTCGACACTACTAGTGACCGTGCTAGGACCGAACCTGTAGGTTGCCGGACAGGTTTGGCCAGTTATTTTTTTTTATTTACTTTTTTCATTTTATTTTTTCATTTTGATTTTAATTTTTTTCTTATTTCTTATTTACCCAACCCTAACCCCCCTTCTCGTATTCCTCATAAAACACTTCTAAAACTCTTACTCTCCCCACCCCAAAACACACGCCTCTCTCCCTCCCCAAAATACTCTCAGACCTCATCCTCCCAAGTTCATTGCTAATTCAACCTTCAACATACTTCTTCAACTCTCACAATCTTGTCACACCACAAGTATATTTTCTCTTTGCCAATTTTTTTTAGGTTTTCTTTTTAATTCTTTGTTAGGTAGTAGTTTTTCTTCTCTTTTCTTAGAAGTAATTTGTAGTGTATACGTAGTGCTTGTGGGTGGTGGTAATTGTGGAGTTGTATCTCTTACCTTAGCTGGTTGAATTTGGGGCAATTGTGGTGGTAATTAGGTTACAACATGATCAATTGGGGGATCCAGTGAATGATGCCCACCAAGTGTTTGTTTAAATGCAACAGTGAATGTCAATGATAATTGTGACCAATTGTAAGGGTGAAGTCTAAGTAACCACAGGTGGGTCACTTCTTTTGTACTGCGCTAATGATGTTCCTTATTATAGATAATATGGCACCCCCAGAAAGCGCCAAGCCACCGGTCCTTCCTCCAGCAGACAAGCGGAATCATCTAGAGCATGAGATTTAACTGATGCTCGTTCTTATGATAGCAACAAGTTCGTATCCGCTAAGGCTCAGGAACAGTTTGCTGATAAGGAATCAAAGGTGCCAATACCAAAACGTGGCATGGTTACAACGTCCCTCCGGTATGACTGTCCGAACATGTACAGTGAGCTGCTCTGGCGCCGGTTGGATGTTTTCTTTGAAGAACGGGACGAAGCTAATGCGATGGTGGTGAGAGAATTTTATGCAAATGTTTCGGAGCACAGGAATGATGTGATCATCGTGAGAAAGAGTCCTGTTGACGCCTCTGTGGAAGCCATTCGGAGAACCTACAAGCTGCCGAGTCCCGTGGCGGAGATGGATGACTTCTATGAGGCGTATGGTAGACGCTTCACTCAGTTGGAGACGTTCCTTCAAACTATCTGTGCCCCTGGCAAGGAGATTGAGTGGTATAAATATGGGGCTAAGTTCAAGTCGTTGGCACTCACCTTTGAAGCGAAGTGTTGGCTATACCTCATCAACAACCGCCTAATCCCATCCCATAACACCACGGAGGTGAATGCTCCTCGTGCTTTTTTGATCTGGTGTTTCATGAATGGCCACGCCTTTGATGTGGCCAAGATCATGCACGAGGAGATGTTTATTCGCTGTACAATTAAGAGGTATGGCTTCTTCTTCCCCTCTCTTGTCACTAGATTATGCTGTGTAGAGCGGGTGCCGAAAAATTTGGCGGTAGATGGAAAAGTGCCGATAGAGGACGCCTTTCAAGCAGATAAGATAACTACTTGGAAGGATCATGTGGCGGCTGGTGGTGTTGATGGGGAGAATGAGCCTGAGGAGGAGGAGGAAGAACATGTAGAAGTGGGGGCGGAGCTTCCCACTCATGAGCATGTTGCCGACGTAGTAGGCCCGTCGGAGTCATAGGCTGGACAATCTGGAGCAGGAGATGGCAGGTTTGCGTACCTCGGTCACCGAATTGGGGTCGCGAGTTGATGCGCTAGCCACCTAACATGCAAAATCAGATAAGAAAATAATGGGTTGACTGCGGGCTATGGGTAGTGCTTGTCATCTGGACCCGGGGACGGTCTCCGATCAAGATTGATCCTTCAGGGAAGTTCCTTTACCTCACAGTTCTTTATTGTGTATTCCATGAGGACATGTCTTCCTTTTAAGGGTGGGGTGGGGGACACTTCATTGTATGTGTATATATGTAGGAACATAATTGTTGTATGTTTTCTTTTGGGTTTTGTTTTCTTTTGTTTTTTTTGTTTTAAGTAGTAGTTTAATTATGTAAGTCGACTTGTCCCGACGACAGATCTAATTCGACGGGGTTCTTGAGGGTCTAAGTTGACCATTAAAAAAAACAAGAAATATGTTGGACTCTTCTTGACGACGGATTTCCTAGACAGTTTTATTGAGGGAAGTAAGTCTAAAGAAAATACCAAAAAGATTTTCTGTTTTAGGTAGTGTAGTATCTCCCCCTTGATTTTTCTTTGGACCGCGGTTCTTTTCCAAGGGTTTAGGTTGAACCGGGTGTGGTTAGTATTTGTTTATTTTGTTTTTAGTTTTTAGTTGGTACTTATGGGCGATGAGCTGAGATAGGAAGAGAATCCCTTAACGTTGTTATACCTGAACACAGTAGACACTAGAGTGTGACACTTAGTCTCAGTGTTGATTCTTGTTAGAGTGCCTTAAATTGTATGTTTGTAACTGACTTGAGTACTCAGACGAGAGTGTTTTGATAAGCCAATCTGGAGTGAGTCATGTGCCAAGTGTGTGTGATTTGTAGTGTATTTTATGTTCTGCATTTGATGCCTAGAACTTTCCCTGTGTGTTTGCAAAGCGAAATAGTAGCTTTATTCAGTCTTAGAAGTGATATAGGCATTTCTTTGATTAAGCCAGATATATGAAGTATACCCACCTAAATGTGATCTATCGTAGTTAACCCCGTTGAGCCTATGAGCCTGTTTCTTTGGCAACCACATTACAAACCTTACCCAATTGTTTGAAAGGCCCATCTGTTTGAACCCCTTTACCTCCCATGAGCACTTGAATTGTTATGAAGTATGTAAAAGTTAAAGTGTGGGTGGTTGGTTTGGTTTTTGAGTGGAACCAATGAAATAGGGAAAATGTGCAGTGTTTTGAAAAATGAAAGAATAAGCGCCACTTGAAAAAAAATGTCACGACCCGAAATCCCACCTTCAGGCCGTGATGGCGTCTAACGTTGAACCCGCTAGACAAGGCAACGTTACTGGTTATTCTGATTTATTCCTTTATTATTTAGCATAAAAAAAATGAAATACAAGAACAAATAGAAATAAGAATGCGGAAGATAAGAAATCCAACAACTTATATAATAAATCTTACGAAATTTCCTTAAACATACCCCCAGAACTGGTGTCATAATTTTTTTTCACAGACAGTCTAAGATTTACTAAAAATATGAGTCTGAAATAAACAAGTGTAGCTGTCTAGAAATACAAAATAAGACAGAAGGAAGGAAATATATGGTGACGCCAAGGCCTGCGAACGCCTGCAGGACTACCTCGGTGTCGCCGTGGACTGAAGGATACTCCCTCGCTCAATGTCCACTGGGTCCGGCTCCGTATCTGCACAACATAAAGAAGTGCAGGTGTAACATCAGTACAACCGACCCCATGTACTGAGTAAGTGCCGAGCCTAACCTCGGCGAAGTAGTGACGAGGTTAGGACACGACCACACATAACACCTGTGCAATTCAATAGTATACATGAAATAATGATAGGAAATAAGCAAATAAATACAACAACGGGGGAGAACATGCTGGGGACAAAAGGAAATAACTAGCTGAAACATCAGAACAAGATAAAAATTGGATTGCATAAATAACATCAGGAATTAATAGCTCTGAAACAAGTAAATAAACGGAAACGGCACGACATGTCCCTTCGTGCATAACCTCACAATCACTCGGCACGGAATGTCCCCTCGTGCATAAATAAATAATCACTCGGCACAGAATGTCCCCTCGTGCATAACCTCACAATCACTCGCTACAGAATGTCCCCTCGTGCATAATTAAATAATCACTCGGCATAGAATGTCCCCTCGTGCATAACCTCACAATAACTCGACACGTAATGTCCCCTCGTGCGTAACATGAAATATTCAACAAGGATTCTACCGTACCGGCAAGAGACTCAGCTATAACCAATCTCACTCAGAAGTATAATTTTAAAAATAATCCTCAACCGAACGAGTAACCAATAACAATCTACATTATGATATATCCCCAATGTATCACTTCCGGAATAACAATTAATTCATAACACAGAGAATATCAAAGAAAACTATGAAATTCATTAAGTTCAATTCACATGCATACTTGACCACAACATATAGGTACCCGTCACCTCGCCTATACGTTGGACATGGGATAAAACATAGCAAATAAGACTCTGTACCTATTCCCTCAAGCTAAGGTTAGGCCAAGCACTTACCTCGATTACAGGAATCCAAATCAAGCCTCTAGCACTGCTTTCCCTCTCAAATCCAACTCCGAAATGATAGTATCTAGACATGATCGACTCAACAATATCAATAATGACTCAATAATCCAATCCCAAAGCCTAAATATGCATTTCCCATCATTCTTCCAAAAATACCAAAATTTGACCCTGGGCCCACTTTGTCCAAACTCGAGGTTCGGACCAAAACCCGATCACCCCTCCCCACGAACCCGAATATACAATTTGTTTCAAAATCGGACTCCAAAACGAGGTCGAATTTCCAAAAAATCAAAAAGCCCTAACTCTACCCAAATCCTTAATTTTCTACCATTAAAGCCCTAGAATTCTTGATAAAAGTTGATGAAATCATTAAGAAGTTGAAAGAAACTAGTTAGGGATTACTTACCTATGATTTGAGAAGAAACTCTCTAGAGAAATCCGCCCTTGGTCCCTTTTTGGTGAAGAAAAATGAAGAAGAATCGGATGAACAATAAACTTAAACATTGCCCGACCCTCGCACCTGCGCTTTCGCAGGTGCAGAAAATCAATCGCACATGCGTAAATGGGCTAAGCCACCGAGGGCCGCACCTGCGGAGGCACTGCCGCACCTGCGGAACCGCTTCTGCGAAGAATATGTCGCACCTACGGAATTGGGCTGGCTGAGGCTGGACTGCACCTGCGACTGCTTATCCGCACCTGCGGCCCAAGGCTCGCAGGTGCGGGCACACCAGAACTGGTGCACCAACACTGATTTTTCAACTTTAACATCCCGGAACCCCTCCGAAACTTACCCGAGCCCTCGGGGCTCAAAAACAAATATACACATGACTTCAAAAATCACCCTACAAACTTATTCGAGTAGTTAAACCACTAATATAACATAAAAAATAATGAATTAAACTCAAAAATCTATAGAATTTTCTCAAACTTCATAAACTTCTAAATTCTCCCATTTGGATGCGAAACACGTCAAACCAAGTCCATTTCCTTCCAAATTTTACAGATAACTCACATAACACATATTGTACCCGTTCCGGGCATCGGAACCATAATACGAGCCCAGTAACCCAGATTCCACATCAAAGTTCATTTTGAAAAGTCTTTCTTATTTTCAGAAAACAATTTTCTTTAAAAATTTATTTATCGGGCTTGGGACCTCGGAATTCGATTTCTGGGCATACGCCCAGGTCCCATATTTTCCTACGGACCCTCTGGGACCGTCAAATCACGGGTCCGGGTCCATTTACCAAAAATGTTGACCAAAGTCAACTTTATTCCATTAATTATCATAAATTCAACAGTTCAACACATTTTCCACATAAATACTTCCCGACTATGCACTCGGGATGTGCACGCACATCGAGGTGAGATTAAAGGAGGCTTTCGGGGCCTCGAAACACAGTTTTTGCTAAATTACACAAGATGACCTTTTGGGTCATCACAAAAAAAAAGAGAAAAAAGAAAAATAAGTAAATGTAGTCCTTGATAAGTGGTGACTTGATACAAAATTTCACCTAAAGGAGTTTGGGGGTATTACAAATAGAAGTGTGGTGGAATGTCTGGTCTGACATAAGTATGGTTCTGAATGCGAAAGTAATTGTATTAAAGTGATTAGGGAGGTTAGTCACTATATCCAAATATATCCTACTCGTCCCTTAGCCTACATTACAACTAAATGAATTCCTAATTGATCTTAGACTGAATGAGCTCGATTAGTAGAGTAGTACACTACGGGCAAGCCCATGGTGCATTTTTGTGGCATATGAATATCTTTCTGAAAGTGAGTGAATGTTTTCTATCTGAGTTCCTAATTGTTCTTAATGTTATTACTTGTGGAACTACTCTCTTGTGTGATGTGAGGGCACTTGATTCATGAAGGAAAGGTAAGTCTTGACCTATGTATAGAGTAAATTGAGTAAGTATGAATATTGCACGGCACGTGAGAGTCAACTCTTGAGGCAAAGATGTTACACTACTAGACGCAACATTGGTAATATGTTCTTGGTATGACACGTTATGGAAATGCTTAGTGAAGGAACCTTTGTAGAGTATGGTGGATTGCTCGAGGACTAGCAATGATTTAAGTGTGGGGTGTTGATAATATGCTAGATTCATGTAGTTTAGCGACTATTTATACCCCAACTTTACTATGCTTCACTGTTCTAGGAAGGTTAAATGATGATAAAATGGCTCTAATTGTGAATTTTATGTTTTGCAGGAGAAAGTCGTGCTTATGAGGACATAGGATAGTGTTTGGAGCTAAATTAAAGCAAGGAAGGCCCCTCGGAGTTGAGTACGTGTGAAATAAGTAAGAGAAAAAGAGAGAAATAGCTCACCCGCTCTAGCGTGGGCCGAGCGTGGCCTTAGCGCGGCCACACTAGAGCAGGAGAAACAAGGCAGAATAAAGTGCCATTAGCGCGACCACTAGCACGGTCATTAGTGCGGCCGTGCTAGTCCAGAAGGAACGGGACAATGTAGATTGCATTTAGCGCGGCCACTAGCGCGGTTTGAGCGCGGCCGCGCTAGTTCGTCTAGAACGCGGTAACTTCAGGCGGCAATTTTGGAAGATCGGGAGTAATTCTACTTAACCTATAAAAGGTCCAGCTCGCCCAAAAGACAAGATATCAAGGTTTTTATAGTTTTGTTCAAGGCAAGAAGAGGCAAGAGGCAAAGCGGATAATTCGGCATCGAGTTCTACCTTTCTTCCTGTTATTTTTATCATTCATGATAAATTTTGCTGTTGTTATTATGAACACAATTATGAGTAGCTAATTTATTTAGTCTAGGGTTTTGATGGAACCTGTTGAAGGATGAACTTCTTGTTGTGTTAATATAGTTTGCCCAGTTTAATCTCTATTTGTTCAACTACATTTCTGTTGTAATTAATTGAAGGGCCCTCAATTAGCTGTGCCTATTTAGTATGTATTACTCGGGAGAGAGTGCATATTTAGGTAGTTATTAAACATTATCACTCCCAAAGTATATGAGGAATCAATAACAAAGGGTTTAAAGGTGGGAATTAGGGATAACGAAACCTTGGGTGCGATCTAATTGATCTGTAATAAAATTCAGCTAGTGTAACTCGGGAGAGTGTGTCTAGTAAATTGTTGTAATTACTCGGGAGAGAGTTACTGTAGTAAGAGTGCTCATGATCGATAGAGAAGATTAGACAAATCTATATGACACATAACAGGAAGGAAGTCTATCAATAGGGAAAATCACAACCTTAGACCCTTCTCTTATTTGTTTACAACCCAGTCTTAGTTAGCTCTTAGTTTGATTAATCTTATTCAGTCATAGTTAGTTGAAATATCACTAATTGTTATTCAAAACATCTGAGAGTTGATTACAGAGAATTTAGTGAGTTTGGCAGAAGTAATTGATAGGTTAATTTCCTATGGGATTCGACTTTGGGCTAAATACCCGGGTTATATTTGCAACGATCGCTTAGTCCTTTTTATATGACATAGTTGGGCGTGATCAATCCCATGTTATTATGCAGTTACGAATTAATTTGTGTGTTGTTTTACGATCGAAGCACGGTGAAATATGGCAAGCTTTTACCAAGACTTTTGAGAACTCTCATGATCCAACTGAAAACATGTTGAAGAAGGTGGCGGCCATACTAAAATTAGTGAGCTGTAGTCAATTGTCATACCTTACCTCTAATGAGTTAAACCATAAATTTTGATTTATTTTTAAGCACCATATTCTGTCAACTTAATGAAAATAACCTAACTATCAAGAAGTCAAGACCAATTAGCTACTACTAAGTTTCTCTTGAATCGTCCTGTGTTCTAAATGGATGTGGAATATTACTTCTCTATATGAATGGTATAAATGTATTCAGATTTTTTTTATTTCTGTTGTGGTTGTTGCCTGCAAAGAAATAAACAACAGCACTTTTGTTTAAGGGTTCAGCATTGAGCTAAAGTTGGTTTTAAGCTTTCGATCAGCATTTGACATAGTATTTATGAATTAACTTGAACTTTGAGCTGTTTATTAGGTCATTCCGCCATGAATAGTTAATAGTTTCAGAGCTTGAGTCACGACCTTCCATTAGAAGATGAGCATGGTTTTGATTCTCAATTTCCGAAAATAGTTTGCAGCTAACTACCTGTTAGCAATAACAATGCACAAGAAGGAAAAAGCACCCTCACACAAAAGGGCAAAGAAGAAATAGAAGGAAAATTAATATCTAAGTTAGTAGAAACATTTAAAAGTATTTGTCTGTCATATCCCTGCTATGTCATTGTCATCTCAAAAGAATTGAGCAGATCACATGAATATGTTTCGTTCCCCTATAGAGATAATTTGAAGTCATCACAACCTCTATTATATATAGTGGTGTCATTGAAACTATCGACAGAATGGTCCAGCCATGCTCTATGCCTTACTGATAATAAGCATTAATGTGGTCGAAAAGCTTTATAGTGATTATATTTTTTATTTTTTATTTTGGTAAAGTGCAAACTAATTTGATTATTCGAGTTTGAACTTACTGGATATCAATAGTTTCTTCAGCCTTCATTGAATTTCTACAACCGTTGCTTTGTAGAACATATAATTTATTTTTTGGGGATATTGTGTCTTTTTGTGGAATTAGTGTTCTTTTATATGATTTTTTATTTTAATTCATGTATAGTTTTTCTTAATTCTTCTTTTAATGATGAAATGCGATCTTGATCTAAATATGTATATTTTGTTTGATTAATCATGAGAAATGACGAAAATGAATAATCTTATTGAATTAATATTTATAGAACTTGAAGTTACCAATTAAATGTAATGGGCTAAAAACTCACGACTGGAGTCTTGTAGATAATTGTTTTAGTTTATATGTTGGACCTTAGCTTTGATGGCTTCTGATTGGTATAGTATGTCCGTCTTCATAAACGTGGTGTCTATTATGCAAGAGAAAGAATTGATGATGGAGTGCAGTGGTTTTGCTCTATGTACTGGTCTTAATCTATGATCAAGATCAACGCTACTTTAGGCCAGATCGAGTTGTTGAATAGATTGGATGAGATGATTGTATTTTGTCAGCTCACTAAGTTAGATGGAGGTGAAGGAGATAGCCGATATCATGCTTGAAGGAGGTAACTTCATTCGAGAGGTTGGAAAGAAAAGAGAGGTGTTTAGAAAACGGTCATTTGAGAAAATTTCAACCCCCCATCTCATGATAAAGAATGAATAATCAAATATTTCGTGTTTGAAATAAGTGCTCATCTCAAAACTTGCATACACACACACGTGTGTGTGCACACAAGTCTAACAAACAAAACTAAGAAAGTACATAATATGATTGCAAATCTAATATTCTGCTATTATATTCATATGTTGCTTCAACTTGCAGCTGCAACTCTTAAAAAATGAGACAGACATGTGAGAGTTGCTCGAGTTCAAATCCTATATAATTGCGATGTTGGATTTTTGGAATGTTTCTTCACATTTCTGCCAGTGGCCTGGAATTACATGTAGCCTCAAGCACCAAAGAGTAATTAACTTGGTTGAATCTGAAAGACAAGATGTTAGCTGGAACTGTTGCTCCCAAACGCATACGTAAGTATACGTGGTTGTATAAGTAATAAAATGATAAGTTGAGTATCGAACCCATAGAGACTTGTATCAACTACCCACTAAATTTACCAAGATTGTTATTTAGTCAAGCCAAAATCAAGTTCAAGAATGTGATTATACTAAACTATAATTCTTAGTAATAACTAAATTATCAAGTAACAAATTGATTTTTATGTATTCAGTAGAGACAAATATTCCAGGGTTGTGATCGATTCACCATTCATATTGTGTTCTAGTTAACTCTCCCTTTTATACAATTCACCCATGGTTGCTAATTAATCGATAATTGATCTCATAGCCTTATCCCGAAGTACTACTCGCCTATTCAAAATAGATTAACGCCTATATTCCTATGAAATCAATCTATTAAGAACGCATTAAGATTACAATATTTAATTAAACACGGTGACTAGGTATATTCCTATCCTAACCACAAATCCGCCCCCCTAAGAGTTAAGATCGCGTTCTCTTCAATTCTTCTCTAATTTATACACGGTTTTCCCAAGCATAGCATAGATAGTAAATAAAATCTAACTGCTGGCCAGACAATTAAGCAATTAATCGCAGAATTGAAGAAACAACCATATATTAGTGAATTGTAGTCAAGGTTAAGCTAACATTAAACAACAATATTCATGGCTAAATCACAACCCCAGGACAATGGGTTTTTAGCCACTCATGATAATAGCGAACAATTTCATAAGTGTTGAATAATTGAAAATACTAGAAAAAGATGAAGAAAACTGGGATCTCTTCGCTTCCGAATGTTTCTCGTGTGTATTCTCCCTCAAAAGTGGCATCACCCCTTCAAAAATAAGTTTAGTCTTGCTTTTATACGTGTTGGATAGGTCTAGGGCCAAAATAACCGTATCCCGGTCGAATTTGGACAACATTCATGCCACTGGTGCCTTGCTCAGTGCTAGGCGCCCTCAATGGCGCTGTGAATTTTTTGCTACTGGTTTTGGCGCCACAAGTAGCTCAGGGCGCTGCCTATGGCGCTGCAATGTCCCATTTTCCTATTTTCGTCCGTTTTGGCTCTAATTTCACACATTTCTCCCCCGATTGCTTCCGGATCATTCCTACACATAAAAACACCTCAAATTAATATAAATCAACACATTTCACATCCTAAATCCACGAAAGAAAAGTAAAATATGAGGCGATATACACACAAATATATATACTTTAAGCAAAACATCAACACCCCACACTTAGACTCTTGCTCGTCCTCGAGTAATGAGACTGTTTACCATAAAATCTGAGTAACAATTAAATGTATGTTGAGGTCTAAAAGATATGTGATTTAATCCAATACTGATTGATAATCGAGAAGATAAGTGCGTGAGTTAAGTGAGCAAGATAGATAAAACCAACGTGTGAGCAGTCCTCGACCTCAAGCCAAGATAACCTCGAGAAGACCTCGAATGAACAATAAAAATGAAGTAAAGAGAATGTTATAAATCTAAAGAGAAATTCTGATGAGAGATGAGCACAAAAAGTAAGATTGTATATTCTTTGCCAATGATTGATTATTTTTACAAATGAATGGACTCCCTTTTATATAATATGAGATTTCCAAATAAGGTACATTCCTATTTCTGGAAAGGAATCTAATTCGTACAACTGTCTAACGGATTTGTACGAGTTCGTACAAATCCGTACCGAGATTTATGCCTTGATCTTTGTGCCGCTATGGGAATCCCGCCATTTTGTTGTCGGCCTATAACGACATTATCCCGAGGTAGATTTTACTCGGACTTCGGTGTTATGTGTTTTGGTCCTCGAGCCTCGCACTCGGTCACTGGTATCGAGCTCGATATACCAAACTTGCTTGATCCATTTGAACTCGGGCTCGGGGTAACCTCTCGAGCCTGTGAAATCGGGTGTACCTGATTTCGACCGCATACAGATAGTCCCCGCATTTCTTAGAATAAAATGATAAGAAACGATTTGAATCTCGCATTTCTGAAGTCAATAATGACATCATCCCCATGACGTAAACGTTGAAGTAACCGAAACGTCCCATCGGTCCGCTTCCCCAGAACATTAAATGTGTGTCAGTGCTGGTCGGCCACTAGCGCCACCGAATGGTCGCCGACTTTTCTATAAATACCTGGTTGTTGCTTTGTCGAGGATTTTTACTTCCATTTGAGCCTCTTCTGATCTCGTCTTCTCTCTATCTTCTCCTCTTCCGCCACCAGTTCTTCCTCTTCCTTAACGCTAAAATCCATCAAATCTTATCTCCTTCCGCCTATCTTGACCAGAACCAATGGCTAAAACCTCTAAAGTTGTTCCTCAAAAAGAGAGAGCCTCCTCTTCTTCCTCCCGTCTGGCCGGTGGTAAGGCGCTGTCCCTTCACGAGATCGTTCCTGGTGGTTGCACCTTAAAGAAAGACTTCACTGTAAAAAATCCACCCGATGATCCCGGTCGATGTGAGCATGCTTCGAGGTGCATCTATTCGATATCGAAGGGCCACATCGGTACCATGAAGAAGGATTGTGGTTGGGGGGAAGGGGTCGTGGTACATATCCCCACCCAAGACGAGGACATTACTATCCATGTGGAGGGGTTTTTAAGTGTGTACACTTAACCCTTCACGTTGGGTCCCCTTGATCCAATCGTGATTAACTTCTGCAAAAGGTACCAAGTTACCCTTGGCCAGATCCATCCGTCTTTATGGAGCATTGTGGTAATGCTTCGATATTTCACTGCAAGGCCGAGGGGCTCGAGCTTACCCTTAGCCATCTTATTCGCTTGTATTGGCCTCAAATCTTCCGAGGGTTAGTTAAACTGCAACACCGATCAACCAAATCTTTCTTCGCTAGTAATGACGAAGATAGATATCGAGGCTAAATGAGCCGGTTCATCCGAGTGAGGACCATCGATGTCATCCCCAAGGAGCAAATGCCGTAGAGATGGAACTTCGACCATAAGTGGAGCCCGTTTCCTTAGCAAATTTATGCACTTTTACTATACTTTGACTAACATTCTTTCCTTTATCTCCAGCGGTCCCTTGGATGCCCCAAGCGATTCCCGATCTCGAGGATTGGGTTCGGAAGCTAGCCGCCACCTCATCATATGAAAAACGCAAGTGGCGTGACTTGTCGAAGGTCAAGTGGGAAGCCAAACATCATGGTAAGATCTCTGATATTTTCTTCTTTATCGGGGGATGCTTCATTTCTGACACTTAGCTTTTATTAATGCAAGCATTGGGGATTTCTCTGAGATGAAGCCGGCCCCTCCTGGGGAGAAGGTCAAATATCCAATCCCGAAACCGAAGAAAGACAATAAGAGTAAAAGGCCTTCGAAGCCCCAAGATCCTCAAATCAAAGCGGGGACTGCTCGGAGGCGCAGGAATAACGACGAAGATGAGGGCAAGGTTTCAGCGTTAATGACTTGAATAAGGAAATCGACCAAAGCTGCCAAGCCCTCCAAGCCAGAGATCACACCCCGAGGCGAGGAGACCTCGAAGGATGAAAAGGACATAGCTCCTGAATCGCCCGAGGTTATAATTGTTCCACAGCCTCCGACGAGTACAACAAAGAAAGCAAGTTCCGAGATACCCATGACTGAACAGAGCGCCTCGGGTGACCTGCCCCGGGCCATGACAATCGATACTTCTTCATCATTACCGACCTACTCAAAAGAGGCCATAAGGGATGCACAGGCCCTGAAAATGCCCGATTCAGGTGGAGCCCGTAGTGAGGATGATCCTCTCCAGGGTTGTTTTACTGGGGTCGATGATGGAGATCTTATCGATGAGTCCTCAACCTTCGAAGAGGCCTAACGTCTCTTCTATGAGGTAAGTCTCAATTATTAATGCTGAAACTCTCTCAATGTTGCTATTTTTCTTTCTTGCCTTGACTGATCTCTCCTTCTCTTTGTAGGCTTTTATCAAGTTCAAGGACGAGCTGAGCCAATGTGGCCGAGCTGAACAAATCCTTGGGTAAAGAGAAGGCCCTGAGGCTTGATCAAAATAAGGAAGAGCTTAGAAACCTTCGGGCGAAGTTGACCAAGGCTCGAGAATACGAGGACCAGCTGGAGAAGCAGGTAACTAATGTTTTGAAGGAGTATGGCCTTCCCCTCCCAACTTCGGAAGCTAATACTTTAATGTCGCAACTGCAGCACAAGGTGGAGATGCTGGAGCAGTTTCGAGGTGAGGTTGACCGGGTCAATGCTGAGTGCAACCAATGGAAAGAAAAGATGGACCTCCTGGATGCGGTGAAGGAAGCCGCACTAACAAAACTAGCTGATGCCGAGATGTAGCTTCAGAATGCCAAAGAGAGGAGTTCGGTACATGCCGAAAAAATTGCTGAGCTCAAGGCCAATCTTGCCAAGGTTGAAGCCAAAGTTCTTGAAGCCAGGGCCAAGGCCAAGAAGATTCAGATTACGACTGATAAAAACTATTGCCGTATATTTGAAGGACACAGAAGCTGCTCAAACAGAGCTGAGAGAAGCTGTTGCTCGGGAAAAGCGAAGCAACGACTATGCCAGGTGCCGATCTGTCATGACCCCAATTCCTAAACCGGCCGTGATGGCGCTTATCGTGGAACTAGGCTAGCCAATAACCACATGTTCACAATTTCTTTCAAAGTCCCAATCAAATTCCAAGCATTTCATAAAATATACAGAGTTTACTAAATAAAGTAGGACAATATACAGTGCCACCACCCCAAAACCCGGAGCCAAAACTAAGGAAAATAAGCCAAAGGTCTAATATTATAATACAAAACCTCCGAATTAAATAGCTAGATACAACAAGAAGGGAAAACGGAGATGCTGCAGACGCTGAACAACTACCTCTATATCCCGCAATTCGGCTCCGTACGGAAATAAATGGCTAATGCTCGATATCAGCATCTGAATTTGCACACAGGGGTGAAGGGAGTAATGTGAGTACGCCAACTCAGTAGTAATTAAAATAAATCAAGTCTAAGTGGCAAGAAATCACATAGAAACCAATGTCATCAATTCACAATATGCACAACCTTTCTTTCCAGCAGTATAAACATAGATATATGAAATCATCATGCCTTAAAACCAACTTCAGAAAAGTCCTTTGAAGAATGCATATTTTTAACAACTTCAAACCGAAATATTTAGTATGAAAATGAAATGAATCATGTAGAGACACCTCGGGAAAAACATATTTCATAAGTTCAGAGTGAAAGTAGTAAAACCATAAGTATCCCCTAGGGCAAAAACATGTATCATAATCAGCCCTCTGGGCATGCCTCATAGTCACTCATAAACATTCACTCAGCACCTCACAGTCACTCAGCACCTTACAGTCTCTCATGCCTCCCAATCACTCGTCACTGGGCACTTGGCACTCTGTGCGCTCACTGGGGGTGTGTGCAGACTCCGGAGGGGCTGCTTCATCCCAAGCGCTAATATCAAGCAACCTCGTGGCGTATCATATCCTCACAATCATTCTCTCAGCTTAACTCAGCAGAGCCACTCAAAAGTCCCCTCGGGCGAAACAGTAAAACAAGGTACTCAACCCAAAATATCATTTTTAAATCTCAAGTAGTGTAAATAGGGCTGAGTTTCGAAAACAGTAAGCACAATGTGGCCGAGTGAAATCATCAACAAATAGTGAGGAAAAACAGCAGTAAAAAGCCCCCAAAGGGTCTAAACAGATCGGCACGAGGCCCCAAACACGGCTTATAACCCAAATATTTCAACAAATCTTTAGAATATAATTTAACATAAGGTTTTGAGTAAAATATGCAACTCATTAGTTTTCGCGGAGAGGACCTAGTCCAATCCAAAAATCAGTACGCGCCACATACTCGTCATCCGACATGTGCACCATTCTAAAATAAGTGAGAAATATGTAGTCCGGGGTTTCATACCCTCAGGACGAGATTTATAACCATTACTTACCTCTACCGGGCCACAATACTAGTCCGCTATCCTCTTGCCCCTCAAATTGGCTCCCGATTTCTCCGAATCTAGCCAAAACCAGTTTAACATCATCAATATATACCAAAGGAACAAAACCCAATCGAAAACTATCAAATTATACAAGCATCTTTAAATTTGGCCAAACCTGAGCCCTGGTCCCATGATAAAATTTGCATCACTAGAATCCTTATCCTCCCAAGATTCTATATATACCAAGAACACTAAAATCGGACCACAATTGCCCACTCAAATCCTCAAAAGAAAAATCCAATTTCTATGCACCCTTCTTCCCCAAATTTGGGTTTAATTCCAACAATTTTATGGTTTAATTACTTAGAAAATGACATATAAACGAGTTATGAAGTTTAAACCTTACCTCCAAGTGATTCCCTTCAATTTCCTCTTCAAACCCTCTCAAAAGAGCTCCCAACTCGTTCAACAATGGAGGAAAATGAACTATTCTCGCACAAATGGCCTTTTAAAACATTCTTCCCAACCATTAAATTTTCCTCAGTGCAATCGCGATTCTAGACACGTGATCTCGATGCACAACTAGCCACTAAATGTGATCGCAGACCAATACACGCGATCGCATAGAACAACTCTCCACCCCACACACGCGCCTCAGAATCCTCTACGCGATCACACCAACACCCACGCGATCGCACTGCCTTACCTGACCAACCTATGTGATCGCAATCCTATCCACGCGATCGCATAAAAAAAAAACCCTTCCATCCCCAGCTAGGTCTAAGCGATTGCAAATATCCTCCTCCGATCGCGTAGAAGGAAACCAGAACCTCACACCAGCAAAAATCTGCCCAGTTTTCAAGCCAAGAGTTGGTCCGTTAACAACCCGAAACACACCCGAGGCCCTCAGGACCTCAACCAAATATACCAACATATCCCATAACATCATTCAAACTTGGTCGAGTCTTCGAAACACCAAAAACAATGCAACAACACCAAAATTAAATCAAATTCAAGCCTATGAACTTTGGAACTTCCAAACTTCGCGAACTATGTCGAAACCAACCAAAACACCTCCGATTGACCTGAAATTTTGCAAAGATACCCAAAATGACATTACGAACCTGCTCCAACTTTTGGATCTCCATTCCGACCCCGATATCCTATTTTCCACTGCCAACCAGAAATCGCCAAGAACTAACTTTCGCTAATTCAAGCCTAATTCTACATTGGATATCAAAACTTCATTCCGAACACACTTCTAAGTCCCAAATCACCTAACGAAGCTATCCGAGTCATAAAATCCGCATTCCGAGGTCGTTACCAATAAGTCAACTCTCAGTTGACTTTCTCAACTTTTAGGCTACTTTAAGAGACTAAATGCCTCAATTCTCACCATGATCACTCCGGACCCAAACCAACTGACCCAACACAACAAAAAAACAATCTAGCAATATATGACAAATGCAGAAATGGGGTAAATCTCACGGAACGACCGGCCGGGTCGTTACATCCTCCCCCTCTTAAATAAACGTTCGTCCTTGAATGGGTCTAGAAACATACCTGGACTCTCGAATAGGTGAGGATATCTGTCCCGCATCTCCCGCCCGGTCTCCGAGGTGGCATATTCCACCGGCTTCCCTCTCCACTGAACCTTCATTGAAACTATATTCTTAGACCTTAGCTTCCTGATCTGTCGACCCAAAATAGCCACTGGCTCTACCTCATATGATATATCACCCTCGAGTTCAACCGTGCTGAAGTCCAAAACATGAGACGGGTCACCAACATACTTTCGGAGCATCGAAACATGGAATACCGGATGAATACTCGATAGACTGGGAGGCATAGCAAGCCTATAAGCCACCTCCCCATCCCTCTAAAGCACCTCAAATGACCCAATGAATCTGGGACTCAGCTTCCCTCTCTTCTCGAATCTCATAACACCCTTCATGGACGACACCTTCAGCAACACCTTATCACCAATCATGAAAGACACATCTGGGACCTTCCGGTGCGCATAACTCTTATGCCAGACTGCGCCGTGCGAAGCCGCTCCTGAATTAACTTCGCCTTACCCAACGCATCCTGAACCAAGTCTGTGACCAATAGCCTAGCCTTGCCCAGCTCAAACCAACCAACCGGAGATCTGCACCTCCTACCATATAAAGCCTCATACGGAGCCATCTGGATACTCGACTGATAACTGTTATTATATGCAAACTCTGCTAGTGGCAGAAACTGGTCCCATGTACCACCAAAGTCAATCACACAAGCACGCAACATGTCCTCCAAAATTTGAATGGTAGGCTCCGACTGCCCGTCGGTATGAGGATGAAACACCATGCTCAACTCGACCTGAGTACCCAACTCTCTCAGCACGGCTCTCCAAAACTAAGATGTGAACTGAGTACCTCTGTCGGAAATGATAGAAACTGGAACCCCATGCAATCGGACAATCTCCCTGATATAAATCTCAGCTAACCTCTCCGAAGAATAAGTAGTACCAACAGGAATGAAGTGTGCGGACTTGGTCAGCCGATCCACAACAACCCATATAGCATCAAACCTCCTCGAAGTCCGTGGGAGTCCAACTACGAAGTCGAAGGTGATCCGCTCCCATTTCCACTCCGAAATATCAAACCTCTGAAGCAATCCACCTGGTCTCTGGTGCTCATACTTGACCTGCTGACAGTTGAGACACCGAGTCACAAACTCACAATATCCTTCTTCATCCTCCTCCACCAATAACCCTGCCTCAAATCCTGATACATCTTCGCAGCACCCGGATGGATGGAATACCGCAAACTATGAGCATCTGCTAGAATAAAATCTCGAAGCCCATCTACATTGGGCATGCAAATCCGGCCCTGCATCCTCATGCCATCATCACCAATAACCACATCCCTGGAATCACCGCGACGGACCCTGTCTTGAAGAACAAGCAAATGTGGATCATCATACTGGCGTGCTCTAATCTGATCGTAAAGAGAAGACCCGGAGGCTACACAAGCCAACACACGCGGGGGCTCTGATAGATCCAATCTCACCAACTGACCTGCTAAGGCACGAACATCAAGGGCTAATGGCTGCTCTGCTACTGGAAGGTAGGCTAGACTCCCCAAGCTCTCTGCTCTGCGACTCAGGGTATCAACCACTACATTGGCCTTCCCCGAATGATATAAGATAGTGAGGTCATAATCATTGTGAAGCTCTAACCATCTCCTTTGACGCAAATTCAATCCCTTCTGCCTCAGCAGATACTGAAAACTACGATGATCAGTGAAAATCTCACACTGCACTCCATACAAAATATGCCGCCAAATCTTCAAGGCATGAACAATGGCAGCTAACTTAAGATCGTGCACTGGATAATTCTTCTCGTGCACCTTTAACTACCTAGACACGTAGGCAATCAACCTACCGTCCTGCATCAGTACCGCTCCCAAACCAAATCTAGAAGCATTACAATAGACCGTGTAAGAACCCGAACCAACAGGCAAAACTAGTACCGGAGCTGTAGTCAATGCTGACTTGAGCTTCTGAAAGCTCTCCTCACACTCCTCAGACCATCTGAATGGAGCACCTTTCTGGGTCAATCTGGTCAAAGGCAAAGCAGTAGAAGAGAATCCTCCACAAAGCAACGGTAATATCCCGCCAAACCAAGGAAACTCATAATCTCTGTAGCTGAGAACGGTCTGGATAACTCTTCACTGCCTCTATCTTCTTCGGATCAACCTGAATACCATCACTAGACACCACGTGCCCCAACAAAGCTACAGAACCAAGCCAAAACTCACACTTGGAGAATTACGCATAAAGCTTCTCCTTCCTCAGCCTCTGTAACACAACTCTCAATGCTGAGCATGCTCTTCATGGCTACGAGAATAAACCAGGATGTCATGAATGAACACAATGACGAAGGAATCAAGGTAAGGCTGAAACACGCTGTTCATCAATTGCATGAACGCAACTGGGGCATTGGTCATCCCAAATGACATAACCAAGAACTCACAATGACCATATCTGGTCCTGAAAGTAGTCTTCGGAATGTCAGAATCCCGAATCTTCAACTGATGATGCCCAGATCTCAAGTAAATCTTGGAAAACACTCTGGCTCCCTGGAGCTGGTCAAACAAATCATCAATGTGGGGCAAGGGATACCGGTTCTTCACCGTAACCCTGTTCAACTGCCGATAATCAATACACATATGCATGGACCCATCCTTTTTCTTCACGAACAACACTGGTGCACCCCAAGGTGACACACTAGGCCGAATGAACCCCTTATCCAGGAGTTCTTGAAGATTCTCCTTCAATTACTTTAGCTCCACTGGTGCCATACGATAAGGTGGAATAGAAATAGGCTGGGTGCCTGACACCAAGTCAATACCAAAATCAATATCCCTATCAGGTGGCATGCCTGGTAGGTCTGCAGGAAACACATTTGGAAAGTCACGGACCACAGGGACTGAATCAATAGTGGGAGTCTCACCACTGAGATCCCTCACAAAGGCCAAATAAGATAAACACCCTTTCTCAACCATGCGCTGAGCCTTCAGGTAGGAAATCACCCTGCTAGGCATATACTCGGAAGAACCTCTCCACTCAACCCTCAGACACCCTGGCATAGCTAAGGTCACGGTCTTAGTGTGACAATCAAGAACAACATGGCACGGAGAAAACCAATCCATGCCCAATATCACATCAAAATAGACCATGCTGAGTAACAGTAGGTCCACTCAGGTCTCTAGACCCCTAATAGATATCATGCACGATCGATACACACGGTCCACAATAATAGTATCGTCCACCAGAGTCGACACATGAACAGAGGTGACTAGAGACTCACGGGGCACATCTAGAAAATGAGCAAAATATGAAGAAACATAGGAATATGTTGAACCAGGGTCAAATAAAGCCAAGGCATCTCGACAACAAACTGAGACAATACCTGCAATCACGGAATCTGAGGCCATAGCATCTGGCCTGGCTGGAAATGTATACATGCGAGCCTAACCTCTCCCTCTAGGGCGGCCTATGGCTGACTGACTACCACCCCTAGCAGCCTGAGCGGGTGGTGAAGTGACTGGAGCTGAAGTTGAGGGCTGGCCCCTCTGCTGAGAAGATCTATCGGAATGGCGGGGACACTGCCTCTACACGTTCCCGAACTCTCCACACTCAAAGAAACTCCCTGGAGCTGGAGACGGGGACTGATAGAACCCCCTAGCACCCGTACGACCACTGGAAGACTCATGCATAGAAGAACCCTGAACTGGGTTACTCGAGCTGCACTTTGAGCTGGGATGGAACCAAATGAAGTACGGCCTGACTGAGGATCACGGGGACCCTGGCCCGAAGATGCACCACTGTATGTTGGGCGACCCGACTGAGGAGTCCTGAATGAACGGCCCCTACCCTGCTGAAACTGCCCCCTGAAGGGAGCACCACTAGAACTTCCCGAACCACGAGGCCTCTTGGCCTCCCTCTCCTCCTGCTCCTGGTGGCGAACAGACTCAATATCTCGAGCTATGTCAACAACCTGATCGAATGAAGCACCCGATACTCTCTCCCGAGTCATAAATAACTGAAGCTGATAAGAAAGACCATCTACAAACCTCCTCATCCTTTCCCTATCAGTAGGGACAATCTCAGAAGCATGCCTATCCAACTCGGTAAACCTCATCTCGTACTGAGTAATTTATAACTCTCCCTTGCGCAGCTGCTCAAACTGCCTGCGCTGCTCCTCTCTGTGGGACTCAGGAACATACTTCTCCAAAAAGATCGTGGAGAACTACTTCCAGGTGAGAGGTGCTGAACCAACCGTCCTACGCCTCTCGAATTACTCCCACCAAGTAAAGGCAGCACCCGTAAACTGAAATGTAACAAATGAGACCCCACTGGTCTCCAAAATACCCGCGGTACGTAGTATCCTCTGGCACTTATCTAGAAACCCCTGGGCATCCTTGCCCTCTGTACCGCTGAAAGTCGGAGGCTGAAGTCTGTTGAATCTCTCCAACCTGTGCTGCTCGTCCTCAAGCATAGCTGGGACAACATAATCCTGGACCGGAGCAACTGGCTGAGCTGGGGCTGCTCCCGGTGCCTGAATACCTTGTGCAGCCTGCTCAGGTGACTGGGCAACTGGAGTTTGATTGCCTCCCCCGGCCTGAGCTGTGGTGGCAGTAGAAGACATGTCGACTGCCTGAGCCAAACTGGTGCACACTTTCAATATCTGGGACAGGGTCTCCTGAAGACCCGGAATAACCATAGGCACTGTCGGTGCCTGAGCCTATCCCGCTGGGACACCATCGGCGGGAAACTGATCCTGGTCGATATGGGGATCCTGTGGCAGTGCCCCAACTGCTGATAGGGCTGGCCCCCTACCTCTACCACGACCTCGACCGCGGCCTCGACCTCTCGCTGGTCTAGCCGGTGACTGGTCACTCTGATCGGTATTGCGTGTCCTCACCATCTTTGAGAGAATGAAACAACGTAAGTTCAGATTTCAAGAATCAATAGATCAGCACGAAAGAGTTCAAGAAGATAGAAATGTTTCCTAAAAGTTCGGCAGCCTCTCGATGATAAGTACAGACATCTCCGTACCGATCCGTAAGACTCTACTAAACCTGCTCATGACCGTTGAGTCCTATGTAACCTAGGCTCTGATACCAAACAATCACGACTCTAATTCCTAAACCGGCCGTGATGGCGCCTATCGTGGAACTAGGCTAGCCAATAACCACATGCAATTTCTTTCAAAATCCTAATCAAATTCCAAGCATTTCATAAAATATACAGAGTTTACTAAATAAAATAGGCCAATATACAGTTCCACCATCCCAAAACCCGGAGCCAACATGTCTTGAGCATCTAAGGAAAATAAACCAAAGGTATAATCTTATAATACAAAACCTCCGAATAAATAGCTAGATACAACAAGAAGGGAAAACAGAGATGCTGCGGACGCTGAACATCTACCTCTATATCCCGCAATTCGGCTCCATACGGAAATAAATGACTAATGCTCAATATCTGCACCTGAATCTGCACACATGGGTGCAGGGAGTAATGTGAGCACGCCAACTCAGTAGTAATGAAAATAAATCAAGTCTAAGTGGCAAGAAATCACATAGAAATCAATGTCATCAATTCACAATATGCACAACCTTTCTTTCCAACAGTATAAACATAGATATATGAAATCATCATGCCTTAAAACCAACTTCAGAAAAGTCCTTTGAAGAATTCATATTTTTAACAACTTCAAACCGAAAAATTTAGTATGAAATGAAATGAATCATATAGAGCCCCCTCGGGCAAAACATATTTCATAAGTTCAGAGTGAAAGTAGTAAAACCATAAGTAGCCTCTCGGGCAAAAACATTTATCATAATCAGCCCCATCGGGCATGACTCACAGTCACTCATAAACAGTCACTTAGCACCTCACAGTCACTCATGCCTCCCAATCACTGGGCACTGGGCACTTGGCACTCGGCACTCTGTGCGCTCATTGGGGTGTCTGCAGACTCTGGAGGGGCTCTTTCAGCCCAAGCGCTAATATCAAGCCACCTCGTGGCGTATCATATCCTCACAATCAGGCCCTCGGCCTAACTCAACAGAACCACTCAAAAGGCCCCTCGGGGGAATTAGTAAAACAAGGTACTCGACCCAAAACATCTTTTTTAAATCTCAAGTAGTGTAAATCAGGTTGAGTTTCGAAAACAGTAAGCACAATATGGCTGAGTGAAATCATCAACAAATAGTGAGGAAAAATAGCAGTAAAAATCCCTCAAGGGGTCTAAACAGATCGACACGAGGCCCCAAACACGGCTTGTAGCCCAAATATTTCAACAAATCTTTAGAACATAATTTAACATAAGGTTTTGAGTAAAATATGCAACTCATTAGCTGCCGCGGAGAGGACCTAGTCCAATCCAAAAACCAGTACGCGCCACATACTCGTCATCAGACATGTGCGCCATTCTTAAATCAGTGAGAAATATGTAGTCCGGGGTTTCATACCCTCAGGACGAGATTTATAACCATTACTTACCTCTACCAGGCCACAATACTAGTCCGCTATCCTCTTGCCCCTCAAATTGGCTCCCGATTGCTCCGAATCTAGCCAAAACCAGTTTAACATCATCAATATATACCAGAGGAACACAACCCAATCGAAAACTATCAAATTATACAAGAATCTCAAAATTCGGCCAAACCCGAGCCCCGATCCCACACCTCAGAATTCGATAAAAATTTACATCACTAGAATCCTCGTCCTCCCACGATTATATACATACCAAGAACTTTAAAATCGGACCACTATTGCCCACTCAAATCCTCAAAAGAAAAATTCAATTTCCATGCACCCTTCTTCCCCAAATTTGGGTTTAATTCCAACAATTTTATGGTTTAATTACTTAGAAAACGACATATAAACGAGTTATGAAGTTTAAAACCTTACCTCCAAGTGATTCCCTTCAATTTCCTCTTCAAACCTTCTCAAAAGAGCTCCCAACTCGTTCAACAATGGAGGAAAATGAACTATTCTCGCACTAATGGCCTTTTAAAACATTCTGCCCAGCTATTAAATTTTCCTCAGTGCGATCGCGACTCTAGAAACGCGATCATGATGCATAGACCATCCACTAAATTCGATTGCTGACCAATACACGCGATCTCATAGAACAACTCTCCACCCAACACACGCGCTTTAGAATCCTCTACGCGATCACACCAACTCCCACGCAATCACACTGCCTTACCTGACCAACCTATGAGATAGCAATACTATCCACGTGATCGCATAGAACTAAATCCTTCCATCCCCAACTAGGTCTACGCGATCGCAAACATCCTCCCGCGATCGCATAGAAGGAAATCAGAACCTCACACTAGCAAAAATCTGCCCAGTTTTCAAGCTAAGAGTTGGTTCGTTAACCACACGAAACACACCCGAGGCCCTCGGGACTTCAACCAAACATACCCACATATCCCATAACATCATTCAAACTTGTTCGAGCCTTAGAAACACCAAAAACAATGCAACAACACCAAAATCACATCAAATTCAAGCCTATGAACTTTGGAACTTCCAAACTTCGCCAACTACTCCGAAACCAACCAAAACACCTCCGATTGACTTGAAATTTTGCACACATACCCAAAATGACATTATAAACCTGTTCCAACGTTCAGAATTCCATTCCGACCCCGATAGCCTATTTTCCACTGCCGACCGAAAATCGCCAAAAACTAACTTTCGCCAATTCAAGCCTAATTCTACACCGGACATCAAGACTTCATTCCGAACACACTCCTAAGTCCCAAATCACCTAACGAAGCTATCTGAGCCATAAAATCTGTATTCTGAGTTCGTTCACCAATAAGTCAACTCTCAGTTGACTTTCTCAACTTTTAGGCTACTTTAAGAGACTAAATGCCTCAATTCTTACCATGACCACTCCGGACCCAAATCAACTGACCCAACATATCAAAAAAACAAGCTACAATATATGAAAAATGCAGAAATGGGGGAAACAAGGTAAATCTCACGGAACGACCGGCCGGGTCGTTACACGATCTCGGAAGGAGACTCTCGAGGAGGTACGTACTAGGGGTTTCGATCTTCCTGAGGAGATAGCCCAAGCCAAGGTGGTTGAAGCTGATGCCCGATTCTCATCTCCTCCGATGATGATGATGATGCCGAAGGCGGGCAAGGTGGGTCCGAAGATGAAGAGGGGGCCGAATAAGAGACCACTCCCGATGGAAAGGCTGCCCCCGAGGAAAAAATAGTTCCAGGAGAAAAAGCTGCCCCCGAAGGGGGGATGCTCCCTTGGTCTAGATAGGAATTTTCTTTTCTTTTTTATATTTTTCTCTTTTGTTGAACTTTTGTACATATCACCTTTTGGATATATAAGAGAAATTTCCTTGAGTGTTTCCTTAGTGTTTTTTTCTTTACAATTTCTTGCACTATTTTCGTTCGTCGAACGACGTATTTGAGATTCCGCCTTGAATGATTTATTTGAAGTTATCATGGCTGGGTTTAAGTAAGATTAGAACCTTTGGGATATATACCCTTAGTGTCGGTTGATGATACGTGTTTGAGCCATAGTCACAAATATTTGTTTGGGCTCGGGTTGATCGACCCCTGGATTTGGACGGGGTGAAATATCGAGCCCTTAGTGCATCGGCCCTTAGGATATTTTATATCAACCCTTAGGCTCTTTAAGTAGGGGCCAGTTTGGCCTCTAAAAACGGCTATAATTTTTCCCTTTTCGGCTAAAAGACTTAGTGAAAATGTCTCATGCCTTAGCATATGTTTTTTTATAACCATTGGGTTCTTCGATCGGAACCCAGATTTTTTATAGTTCGTTTGTGTTGAGATGATTTAACATTTCAGGGGCTGATGTTATCGAAGCCTTTAATTTTTTTGGGGGATGGCTTTATCGAATCCCTTTTTTGCTTGCTTTGCCGAGGGTAGCCTTATTCAACCGGGTTTTCAAATCATTTGAAGGCCTTTAGTTTATGGTGGAAGTCGGACGTCTCCGAGCCCCATTATTTCTGACGTGGCCTTTTCGTGCCACCGTAATATGGCCGTAGCCTTCGGATATGTTCCTTTGAATTGTTTCCCAATAATATTTCGAATTTGTTCGAAATGTTAGTCCCCGAGTGCAATGGCCTTGGCCTTTGCATCGAGGGGTGCCTCTTTGAGGTCTTATGAGTTCAAGTTTACATGATTCAAATGTGTTGACTGTCGATGATAGTCCTTGAGTATTCGAGGTGTACTTATGTTTCGGCTCTTGAGCCTTTTCTCATATTGGATCGTAAGTGCGGAGTAGCAAATTTCTTCAAGAAGTCTATCACTTCTTTTTCTCTTAATTTCTCGAAGTCCTGTGCTTCCACCCATTTGGAAAAGTAGTCATTCATAAACAAAATGAATTTAGCTTTACCTGGTGCTGTTGGCAAGGGGCCTACGATGTCCATCCCCTATTTCATGAATGTCCATGGGGATAAGACTGAATGAAGGCTAATGGATCATCGGTGCAAACCTTTGGCATTTGTCAAATTTTCAAACTAACTCCTTATAATCTTTCTCCATGCTGTCCCAGTAATATCCAGCCCTAATAGTTTTGTGAATCAATGAATCAGCGCCGGAGTGGTTCCCACAAGTGCCTTCGTGGATTTCTCGTAAAACATAATTGGTGTCCCCCGGTCCTAAGCATACAACCAATGGTCCATCGAAGGTCCTCCTGTACAACGTTCCGTTTTCATCCAGTGCGAAACGGGCTGTTTTAGCTCTTAGGGCTCTCGATTCTTTAGGGTCCGAAGGGAGCTTTCCGTGCTTCAAATACTCAACATATTTGTTCCTCCAATCCCAAGTCAAACTTGTGGAGTTTATCTAAGCATGACCTTCCTCGACCACATACCTCAACAACTGAATAACAGTCCCCGGGACAACATCTTCTTCTTCGACTGATGAACCTAAATTCGCAAGTGCATCAACCTCACTGTTTTTCTCCCGAGGTATATGATCCAACGTCCACTCCTTGAAGCGGTGCAATGTTACCTGTAACTTGTCTAATTATCTTTGCATTCTACCATATCGAACCTAGAAGCTTTTGTTCACTTGGTTCACCACCAACAGAGAGTCGCATTTGGCTTCGATGACCTCTGCTCCCAGGCTTTTGGCTAATTCGAGACCTGCAATCATGGCCTTGTACTCAGACTCATTGTTAGTTAGTCTAGAAGTTTTGATAGATTGTTGAATAGTGCTACCCGTAGGTGGTCTTAAAACAATGCCGAGCCCGGACCCTTTCTCATTCGAGGCACCGTATGTGAAAAGGGTCCATACACCCGTCGATGTACTTGACTTTAATAGAAGTTCCTTCTCTAATTTGGGAATTCAAAGTTACGCGAAAGTATTCTTTGATTGTTATTATGGTTTTTTTTAATTCGAACTATGTTCACTATCGAAGGAATGAGTCTAAATATTTTGCTATGTTTGCAAAGGTTATTTTACTAAGCCTTACTAGTCTAAGCAAGAAGTAGTTCTAAGGATGAATTTTTGGGCCATGGCCAAATCTGGCCCAATTTTGGTAATTACACTTTAGGCCAATCCTATTTTTGGATATTTGAGGGGAAGGGGTTATACAATTCGGCCAAGAACATACTAAAATGAAGGAAATTAAAGGCACAAAATTGGTTCCTTTGAACACATTTCAAGCTATAGATCAAAAGGATAATCAGAGAATTTATCGACGATTCGAAGATTTGTTTTGGTTATTAGAGAAGCTGTTAGGAAGCTGGACCATATATTTCAGTATTTATTAGATTTGGAAATAAGCGACTTAAGGAAAATTGCAGGAATTTTAAGAGAATGAATTTTCCACGGCAAAAACTGGACTTTTCGCACAACTTGGTTTAGTATAAAAAAATCACGTAAAATTTTAAAGGGGATTTGAATTTTGATCAAGACAATAATTAGATACCTAATATATACCATATTGTATTAACCTTAAAGCAAAAATATAGCCCTAAGGCTTTGGGCTTTCGTATCCCTTAGGCCCAATAGCCTGGGGTTCAGACTGGTTCAGGCCTTAGTGGGCCATTCTAGTAGTCTAGCCCGTTTTTCCATATATAGATTAACAAAATATCTGCCAACATTCCAATTTTCTTTACCATAACTTTACAGTTTTTTTGAAATTCTAGATTTTAGTGAAACAATAAGAAGGATAAAGCTGAATACAAATTTTATAAAGTCCAGTCCAACTTATTACAATAAATCTTAATACAATGAATATAGTAAGTTTATAGCAATAGGTAGACTTTTGCATTACTATTCGGCTACAAAATACAGATTTCTTTAAAAAAAAAACACATAAAAAATTATCCTAAGTGACAGTATAATCTACTGATGCTTTATCTTCAAACGGGCAGAAATTACTTATGGCTTAAGACCTGCATTTTTCATAGGTTTAAAAAAAAACAAGGTAAGAAAGCTTTTTGTGCATTTTGTGGAATGAATCTGACCCTTAGAGGGTCAAATTCATCTCCTTAATTCCATTCAGACTAAAGCTAAACATTGGTAGGCATACAAGTTATAAAAAAATCCAGATTTTTGCTACTAGAACTAACAGACATTCAAAGTCATACTAATACATGGTCCCTCAGCCAAAAATGATCTTTAAATTGGTAGGAGAATTCAAACAAGTCAAGACAGAATTCAACATCAAACAAACACATATTTTTGAACTCAAAATCAATTCTATTTAAGGTGGACATTGTTACATACCTTGAAATTGAAAAATACAGCAAAGAAAAGACCAAATAAAGGTCAGAAAACCAAGCTTTTTCAAGCTTAATAACAGCAACAACAAGCAGCAGTAACAAACCCAGGAAAATGAAGCTTGAATACCAAATATTGGAGTAAAATCAGCAATAAAACCCAGATTTCAAACCAGAAAACTCAATAACCCAGAAAATCATGCAGCTATAATCCATGTTCAGAACACCAAGGCTGAGGAAAGCCAGATTTTTTAAGATGTTTCCTGCATTTATTTGAGTATTTTTTTAGTGTAGGGTTTCTACTATGTATGTGTGTGTGAAATTTTTGAGTGTAAAATCTGTATGTGTGTGTAATTTTCGTACTTTCCTTGTAAAATCTGTCCAAAACATCAGTGGTAAAGTAGGGTCTAAACATTTATGGGTAGGGGTCTGTAGGTATAGGTGTAGGTGTCTTTTTCAGAGAATAATGTAGTCTATTTATAGGGAGTTTAGAGGTAGCATCTATTAGGAAGTATACCTTATCTATTAAGCTGAAATAGTACAGGTACAACTGTCCATTCTTATTCTTTTGTAACAGTTGTACCCCCTTCTAGAACATTCCTACCGATTACAGCCCTTATCCCCTTTTAAAGTTACTATTTTACCCCCCTAAAAATCTAATTATATGATATTTTCCTAGTTTTAGAAGTTTCTTGGGTTGTTACACCCAAGATTCTTCAATTGTAGTTCCTATACTACCCCGTAGTACCTTTAGAATTACTTCTTTAGTATCTAAGGTTAAGGGATTGATTAGTGTTGATTAATTTATCCTAATTGAGTAGTTAACTAGTAGTTGGAAGCTTAAGCCTCTTTGAAAGGTGAGGTTGAATTAATCTTAGTAAGGCAATTAGCTAAACCTTAGATGAATTTCTTTTAGGACTTAGGTTAGTTAATCCTATTATGTAATTAGTTTAGTAATTGGACCTAATTAGTTGTCTTAAGTTAGCACTTGGTTATCTATTTTAAGATACTAGCCTAATTATATAAAGTCCCTTTTAAAGGTCATCACTCAAATCAGATTGACCTTTAGTTGAGTGTGTTTACTAATCAATGGACTTATATAAGTGATAAATAAGTTTGTTTTATCCTAAAATATCTGATTTTTTTGTTGATATTTCCCTAATTCTAGAAGTTTCTTGTAATTTCTAAAACGTTTTTGAATTAGTCAGGCCCCCCAAAAAAACAGATGACAATAAACAAGTTATGGGCCTGTCGATTTAGCCAGGCCCAATAATAATAAAAGACAAAGCTATGGGCATGTCTATTTAGCCAGACCCAATAATAATAATAAAAAAACAAAGTTATGGGCCTGTCTAAATAGCTAGGCCCAAACCATTAACAACACTAAACAAAGATATAATAAACAAAACGAAACAGAAAGAAAGAAATGTAACACTATATATTATCTACTTTTATCTTTATTAATCCGTTTTTATTAATTGGTTATTGAACAAAATAACAAATATAAGACTTAAGCGAATATGATTATCCTAACTTTATATACATTTTTTAATTAAGTCTGACATTAGTTAATTAAATCTGATTTTAACCAAATAACGGAATAAATAATAAAAATTACATAATCCGAATAATAACTATAAAAAATTGCGGGCAGAATAAAAAAAAATGCAATAACAAAAATTAAAAAGAAAACACACGGACAGAAAAAAAAGGAAATATGGGTAGAAAAAAAAGAAAAAAAAATCGGGAAATAGATAAATGCGGGAAATAATAACAAAAATGAAATAAATGTGGAAATAACATAAAAATAAAGAACTTAAGGGATCTAACCGTGAAAAAACCCTCAAGCGAAGACTCCCGTCTAGGATTTTAAGATCCTTGATGGGAGATCTTTGCCAGAGGATTTTTTGGCGGCTAGGAAACAAAAGGGGGTAAATCATAGGGTTTTGGACTTTTTAGATCTAAGATCTACAAATTTTGGTTGGGTTTTTAGGGATTTGGTTGGTAGGAGGAAATTTAGGAGGATGAGAGGAGTGTATGGTGTGATTTTGAGTGATTTTTGGAAGTAGGCCACTGTCGGTGGAGATTTTCGGCGGGCGGCGGGGAACAGTGGCGGTGGTGGAGGGAGAAGAGAGAGATGGAGAGTCGGAAATGGGGGGGAGGGGAGAGGTTTTAGGATATTTTTATATTAAAAGTGGAGGTGTTCCGTACCATTGGATCTACTAGAGATCAATGTTCAAGATTGAGTGGGGGAGATGGGGTGGATTAGATTTTTAAGGGTTTTGGGCTTGGTTTTTTGTGCTATTTTTGGGGTTGGGCTTGGTGTTTAAGACTTATCCCTATCCGATTTTCTTTTAAGCTAACTAGCCTTTTTTAAATCTAAATGACTTTGATTAAACTCTAAATTGAATACTAAATTATCTCAAATTGTAAAATTACACTAACCATCTATTTATATTATTTACACGATTAGGCGATCTTAAACTTAAAGAAAAATTACTTAATTTATTACTAAAAACTAAAAATAATGTTAAAACCAAATAATTTTTGAGATTTTCTTTTAATGAAGCAATTAATTATGCAATTAGGTATTATTTTAAATTAAGAGCCTAATAATGCAAAATGATGAAGGTTTAAATATTTTCATAAGTAAAAAAAATGAAAAAATGCGACTAAAAATGTAAATAATTCCAAATAAATACCAAAAAATCCTAAAAAATAAAAAATCTACAAAATAAGACTACTTTATTTATTAATTTTGTAGGAGTATTTTAGTACGGTAAAAATTATATGCTCACAACTGTCCCTCTTTGCTTGAAAACATGAGGAGTTTTCGGGCAAAGACAAAGTGAGCAGTTATGAACAAATTCTACCTGTTCAAATACTCCATGCGAAGCGTTTTTTTGAAAAGTTTGACCGAACCCTGCTTCAAAGGTTGCCTACATATCCTTGGCTATAAAGGAATCAGGTTAGTGTAGTTCTGGAAGTTTTGGTAGCTGGGACTACCGGTAACTGTGATTTTGCTGTGGTTATTACTTCTGTTACTGCTGCTGAGCTCCTTATTACACCAAAGTAACAAAACAAAAAGACTCACTAAGCATATCGACTGCTAGTTACAAGATCCCTATATGTACACTCTAGGGCTTGGTCTTGAGTCTTGGCTTTTGCTGACTCTGACCTGGATCTCGATGCTTGATAGCGGTAGATGCTGGTTTTATCTTCTCGTCCTTCGGATCAAGGCAGGATATACAGAACAGATGACTTCAATCTTGCCCTGAATTGTCCACGTCTTACCCGCTTCTGCACTTTGGATCTTCTCTTTATCTTTTTATTCTGGATCGAAACTTTTCCCTTTTGGTCGTCTCGAATCCATTGTCCTAAAGTATAATCTGCCAAAAATAAAAAACAAACGAACGAAATTTTCTGCCCTAGTTTTTACTAGGAAAATTTCGTGAATTATTGTAATAAAATTTATGCTACTTTATTATTGAAAGTAATGAAAAGTCGGGAATGGTGTATCCGGAATGGATATAGACTAGGGGATGGATACCCTAGGCCTAAAAGTAAAATCAACTAGGGATTGGAGACCCTATGTTTGAAAAGATTGACAGGTAATGCTGTTGTCAGAAAAGATCACCGGGTTATGCCAACGTCAGGAGAAAATCAATAGGTTATGCCGCTGACAGAAGAAGATCACCAGGTTATGCTGGTGTTGGGAAGGACCAACAGGTTATGCTATTTCCAAAAGAAGATCACCAGGTTATGATGGTGTTGGGGAGGATCAACAGGTTACGCTGTTGCGAAAAGAAGATCACCAGGTTATGCTGGTGTTGGGAAGGATCAACAAGTTCTGTTGTTGCCAGGAAAGAAGATCACCGGGTTATGCCGGTGTTGGGAAAGATCAACAGGTTATGCTGTTTCCAAAAGACGATCACCAGGTTATGCTGGTGTTGGGAAGGATCAACAAGTTATGCTGTTGCCAGGAAAAGAGATCACCGGGTTATGCCGGTGTTGGGAAATGACCAACAGGTTATGCTGTTGTCAGGAAAAGATCACCAAGTTATGCTGATGTTTGGAAGGCCAACAGGTTATGCTGTTGCCAAGAAATGAGATCACCGGGTTATGCTGGTATCTAGAAAAGACCAACAGGTTATGCTGTTGTCAGGAAAAGATCACCAGGTTATGCTGGTGTTTGGAAAGGCCAACAGGTTATGCTGTTGCCAGGAAAAGATCACCAGGTTATGCTGGTGTTTGAAAAAGACCAACAGGTTATGCTGTTGTCGGGAAAAGATCATCAGGTTATGCTGGTGTTTGGAAAGGCCGACAGGTTATGTTGTTGCCGGGAAAAGAGATCACCGGGTTATGCCGCTATCTGGAAAAGACAAGCAGGTTATGTTGTTGTCGGGAAAATATCACCAGGTTATGCCGGTGTTTGGAAAGGCCAACAGGTTATGCTGTTGTCCGGAAAAGAGATCACCGGGTTATGCCGGTATCTGGAAAAGACCAACAGGTTATGCTGTTGTCCGGAAAAGAGATCACCGGGTTATGCCGGTATCTGGAAAAGACCAACAGGTTATGCTGTTGTCAGGAAATGATCACCAGGTTATGCTGGTGTTTGGAAAGGCCAACAGGTTATGCTATTGCCAGGAAAAGAGGTCACCGGGTTATGCCGGTATCTGGAAAAGACCAACAGGTTATGCTGTTGTCAGGAAAAGATCACCAGGTTATGCTGGTGTTTGGAAAAGCCAACATGTTATGCTGTTTCCAGGAAAAGAGATCACCGGGTTATGCCGGTATCAACTAGGGATTGGGAACCTATGTTGGCATTAACTAAGGAATGGAACATCCTAGGTTGGAAAAGTCATCAAGTTACGCCGGCATCAACTAGGGAGTGGGACCCTATGTTGGCATCAACTAAGGAATGGAACATCCTAGGTTGGGAAAAGTCATCGAGTTATGCCGGCATCAACTAAGGAGTGGGACCCTATGTTGGCATCAACTAAATAATGGAACATCCTAGGTTGAAAAAGTCATCGGGTTATGCCGGCATCAACTAGGGAGTGAGACCCTATGTTGGCATCAACTAAGGACAGGGATATCTTAGGTTGGAAAAGGTGTAGCTGGGGATTGGAGGCCCTACACTACCTTAGATTTGAACTGTTATCAAAATCATTTCCTCTTCTTATTTTGATTATTTTCCAAGAATGAGTGAAGGCGAGAAAGACTTTAGAGGGAACTTTCCTTCTGGAATCGTCGCTGCAAATTCGCTTTTGGGCCTTGCGCAATTTCCTTTGGTTGCACCTGACTTTTGCAAGGTTACTTTTGAGTTACACCTGTTTCCTTCAAACAAAGAACAATTTTCAGTTTGAACGGTGGTTGGTTTTGCGGCCTTGATTATTTCAACTTGCTTGATTTTGGCCCCTTTGATGAATATCTCAACTGCTTGATTGCTTGCTAGGGATTGGGTTTTATATTTAATCCCGAGGATCTTGGTTTTCTGGATTTTCCTATGGCAATTGATCACGTGGGACCCAACATTCTGACTTTGTTTGCCTTTGTAGTTCTTTCAGTTTTTGACTTGTTTTTCTTTTGGATTTAGGAGAATTGGTGAGATTTAGGCTCCTCGAACTTTCCTGTAACGGATAGTCGCGTGGGACTTAACCTCTCCGACTTTGTTTTGCCTTTATTGGCCTTTCAGTTTTGACTTTTTCTTTCAACTTTCAACTTTACGGCATTTGGAGTATTTTGGCTCTTCGATCTTTGCCGAGATGATTAGCTCCGTGGGACTCAACCTTTCAACTTTATTCGCCTTCGTGGGCATATTATTTTGGTTTTCTCTTTCCAAGAGTTCTTTCAGTTCGAAGCATCGGTCGCTATGGCCAGACGAGATCGACTCGATGCCTCTGATGAGGCTATGTGCCTTTTTGCATATTAGCCCGTATCAAATCAGAGCCATGTAAATCAGTTTTGCCATCCTTTCTTTGCCTTACTTTAGAAACAGAGTTAGGCCGAAAGAGATTGAAAGAGAATAACGAAGAAATAGAGGCAATGAATTTTGACAAAAAATATCCCTTTTGGGGAAAGAAAAGAAGGACTTATCTGGAGTGTATGCGGCCTTCAATGAACATGACATGCCTCTTGGACTGGATATTCGATCCATGTAAGCCATCCGACTCTCAGAAATTCATCACGACTTTTACCTCGAGGTTGAGAAACCTTGCCCCGGACTATGTCCATGTCAATAACCAATTATCCTTTTCCCATTAGTGGTGCCCTTTGCGGGTTTCACCGACTAACCTCTCTCATTTCTGTTCTCGCCGTCACCCTGTAGTGCTCTTTGTGAGTTTTCACTAACAAGACTCTCTCATTTTCAATTTCTCTGCTCATTGTCTCCTTATGGTGCCCATGTGGGTTTTCGCCAATACGACTCTCTCATTTTACTTTTCTCTTCTTACCGTCGCCTCACGACGCCCGTGTGAGTTTTCCTCGATAAGACTCTCTCATTTTAAATTCTTTCGTTTGTTTAGATTCAAATAATTGTATCCTCCAATTTTGGACATCTTCGCCGATCGATCGGAAGGACTTGAACATGATTTGGGGTAAAAAGAATTCGTATCGAATTACAACTTTGGAACCTTTCAGGTGGAACATTGCCGAATATATCATAACACTTGCCCCAGCTTAAACTTTTAGGGAAAATGTGGAATTTTATTTTGGTGTGACTGAATCCCAGGGAGAGGCTGCCTACGTATCCTTTCGGAATCAAGTCGAACGTAGTTTAGGAAACCTTTGTTTTTGTTGTTTTTATTTTGATTTTGCTTTTTCTTCTCTTTTTTATTTCAATAACACTTTCAGGGTTCCAAAGAGGGTAATCAAAGAAGAGTAACCGACTCAAAGGGTTTGCAAAAGGGTTGATAGTGTTTGGGGTAGCGAGAATGAAAGCCTTCATCCTTTCAATCGGGGAGTGTCAAACTGTGAAGAGGTCAAACATAATACCTTTTGATTGCATTTGCATTGGCAGCTGTTTCGGGGTCATTTCCTTCAACATCCCCCAAGTACAATGCTCCTTTTGGTAATAATTTTCTTATGATGTATGGACCTTTCCAATTTGGGGTGAATTTTCCTTTCGCCTCTTCATGGCGCGGGAGGATAAGCCTTAGGACGAGTTCCCCCACTTCAAAATTTCTAGGCCGCACTTTCTTGTTATAAGCGCGGGCCATTCTTTGTTGGTACAACTGCCCGTGACAAACTGCGGCCATTCTTTTTTCATCGATCAGACTTAATTGTTCTAATCGGGTTTTGACCCATTCATCATCCTCAATCTCATCTTCGACAATGATCTGAAGGGAGGGAATTTCAACTTCTGCAGGTATTATGGCTTCAGTGCCATAAACCAACAAATAAGGCGTAGCTCCAACTGATGTGCGCACGGCTATACGATACCCCAATAATTCGACGACAACATTGGCTTTGGGATGGTAAGGGGTGGAATTACAGTGTGTGACTTGAAACTGTTCACATACCTCCCTCATCAAGTGACTGTTTAGATTTGCATCATTATCAATAATGATAGTTTTTGGAATACCGAAATGACAGATGATGTTTGAATGCACGAAGTACACCACTGCCTTCTTAGTGACGGCTTTGAAAGTGACTACTTCGACCCATTTTGTGAAATAGTCGATGGCAACCAAAATAAACCTGTGTCCGTTTGAAGCTTTTGGTTTGATTGGCCCAATGACATCCATTCCCAGGCAACAAACGGCCAAGGCGCTGGCATGGGATGTAGTTTCGAGGATGGTGCATGATTCAGGTCGCCATGTATTTGACACTGATGGCACTTTGACAAAACAGAAACAATCTTTTTCCATGGTTATCCAGTAATATCCTGCCCGCAGGATTTTCTTTGTGAGGGCGTACCCGTTCATGTGGGGACCACATACTCCTGAATGCACTTCGTTCATAATCTTTTCAGATTCTTTGGCATCCACGCACCTTAACAGATTCAGATCCGGAGTTCTTTTATACAACACTTCTCCGCTTAAGAAGAAACTGCCGGTGAGCCTTCTGATGGTTCTCTTTTGGTCTCCGTTGTCCTGCTCCGGGTATTCTTTTATTTTCAAGAAACTTTTAATATCATGATACCAGGGTTGGATATCAGGTTCTACTTCAACTGTATAACAATAACCGTGTCTTTCCCGGATTTGAATCTCCAACAGGTCAATATGGACATTGCCCGAGTACGGTAGCATTGCAACCAAGGTAGCCAATGCATCTGCTAACTCATTATGGAATCGAGGAATATACTTGAACTCGACAGATTTGAATCTCTTGCTGAGATCTTCCATATGTTGTCTATATGGAAGAAGCTTGATATCTCGAGTTTCCCATTCGCGTTGCGCTTGTTTGATGATCAAGTCAGAATCCCCCATGATTAGAAATTCCTCCACATCCATATCAATTGCCATGTTCATGCCCATTATGCAAGCTTCATACTCAGCAGTGTTGTTTTTACAGAAGAACTGAAGACGGGCGGTGTCTGGATAGTGTTGTCCCCTAGGCAAAATCAAGATTGCCCCAATCCCAACACCTTTTGCATTGACTGCTCCATCAAAGAACATTTCCAAGTGTTAGTGTCTTCTGGGATTACTTCGATTGAATTTACTTCCTCATCCGGGAAGTAGGTGCTTAAAGGTTGGTATTCATCATCAACCGTATTTTCAGCTAGATGATCGGCCAAAGCTTGGGCTTTCATGGTTGTGTGGGTGACATAGACAATGTCTAACTCTGTGAGAAGGATTTTCCATTTTGCTAGCCTTCATGTGGGCATCGGTTTTTGAAATATGTACTTTAAAGGGTCCAACCTGGTTATGATATATGTGGTGTAAGCCATCAAATAGTTTCTGAGCTTTTGAGCAACCCAAGTTAGGGCACAACAAGTTCTCTCCAGTAGAGTGTATTTGGCTTCATACCCAGTGAATTTCTTGCTTAGATAGTAGATGACTTGCTCTTTCTTCCCAGTAACATCATGTTGCCCGAGGAAACATCCAAAAGAATTCTCCAAGACGGTCAGGTACAAGAACAAAGGTCTACCGGGCTCAGGTGGGACCAACACTGGTGGATTTGACAAATATTCTTTAATTTTTTCAAAATCTTCCTGGAATTCATCTGTCCACTTAATCGTCGCATCTTTTTTTAGTAACTTAAATATGGGCTCGCAGGTGGTTGTAAGCTGAGCGATGAACCGGCTGATGTAGTTTAACCTTCCCAGTAGGATCATGACTTCTTTCTTGGTTTTTGGAGGTGGAAGATCTCGAATAGATTTTATCTTTGTTGGATCTAATTAAATGCCCCTTCAGCTGACTATAAACCCCAAGAGCTTCCCGGATGGAACACCAAATGCACATTTAGCAGGGTTCAATTTCAAGTCGTACTTGCGTAGCCGCTCAAAGAATTTTCTCATATCTCGAACATGGTCTTCTTATGTTATGGATTTAATAATTACATCATCAACATACACCTCGATTTCTTGGTGCATCATGTCATGGAAGATGACAGTCATGGCTCTCATATAAGTTGCCCCGACGTTTTTCAAATCGAACGGCATGATCCGGTAACAATAGGTTCCCCATGGTGTGGTGAAAGCCGTCTTTTCAGCGTCTTCTTCATCCATCAGGACTTGATGATACCCGGCATAAAAATCTACAAACGACTGTACCTCATGTTTGGCACAATTGTCGACAAGGATGTGAATGTTTGGTAAAGGGAAGTTGTCCTTGGGACTTGCTTTGTTTAAATCCCTGTAATCAACATATACTCGGATCTTCCCGTCCTTTTTTAATACTAGGACTACGTTAGCTAGCCATGTGGTGTATCTGACTACTCGGATACACCAACTTTTAATTGTTTGGTAATTTCTTCTTTAATTTTGTCGCTGATGTCTGTTCTGAATTTTCTTTGCTTTTGTTGGACAGGTGGGTGATCGGGGTAAGTCGGTAATTTTTGCACCACTAAATCAACACTCAGTCCGGGCATATCATCGTAAGACCATGCAAACACATCTTTAAATTCAAACAAAAGCTGGATCAATGCATCTCTGGTTTTTTCCTCGGTGTGAATGCTTATCATGATTTCTCTGACCTCTTCTGAATTACCCAAATTGATTGGCTCAATTTCATTTAGGTTTGGCTTAGACTTATTCTCAATATTGTTCCAATTGCCGATTTATTTCTCTAAAAGCCCCATCTTTATCATATTCGAGCTCTTGGTTCATTATTTCACAATTAGATGGCATTTTACGATCTAGGCATCAAGTCCGCAAGTATGTCATGTTATTTAAAGCCGCATTATCAGGATTGAAAAATAACAAAATCAGAAAAAATAATAAAAGAAGATCCATAGACGATGAAATATTGATTTCATTTCATTGAATTTGAAGATAATAGGGTTTTACATCGGAATTTAAAAGATAATAAAATTAAAAATACTCGAGTTACACCCTGAAATAACTCGGAGTGTAGAAAAGATGGCAAAACAGGAACTACCAAGATTCCTGCCTGACTGGGAAAGGAGTTGCTTTCCAATTTTGCAATTTTGCGTTTGGTCCCATATGTTGCACATGAGCGGTGCTCGAGCCTTCACCCGGCTGAACCATGTGGACTTCATAGAGCATTTATCTCAGCGCCTCATAAATCTCTTCGATTTATTCGATCGTGAAGGCCTCTTCTTCTCCTTCTATATATTTAGGCTTAACAAATGTTTTGGCGAGGTGCGGAATTGGCTGAGGCAAAACCCACCCATCTCTCTACGTTTTTCAGTCCATTCATCATCGGCCCTAGTAGCTTGAAAACCTATACCAAAGAATTTTTTGTTGAAAGGCAATGTAACGGGTTCTGTGATGCCCTGCAAAGATGCCCCAAGCCCTTTCTCGGGCTTGTATCCATGTTTTATCATTTCACCAGCGACCATGACTGATGCGCTCGACAAATAGGGTTGAGGGCATGGATTTCCTTCCTCGCACTGGTCAGCAAGAACAATTTCAAAAGCCTGGTAAACAATGTGTTCACTTACCTCTCTTGCCTCAAGACAGGGGACCGATGGGTCCCTGTAGATTGATTGTTCATCCTCTCCATAGACAATTATCTCTTGGTTCTCGTGCTCGAACTTGACCATTTGATGGAGAGTAGAGGGTACGGCTCCCGCAACATGGATCCAGGGCCTTCCTAGTAGAAATTTATAGGAAGTGTCCATGTCCAGAACTTGGAACGTTATTTCGAAATCCACAGGGCCAATGGTTAGGATTAAATCAATTTCTCCTATAGTATCCCTTTTGACACCGTCGAAAGCCCGGACACAAACATTATTCGGCCTGATCCTTTCAGTCCCAATTTCCATTCTTTTCAATGTTGACAGAGGACAAATATCTACCCCGAATCTGCCGTCCAGCATGACCCTTTTCACATAATAACCCTCACACTTGATCGTTAAGTGTAAATCCTTGTTATGGGCAGCTCCTTCGGGAGGTAAGTCATTTCGGCTAAAAGAGATTCTGTTGACTTTGAAGAACCGTTCTGCCATTCTTTCCAGTTGTTCAACCGTAGTCTCGATCGACACATATGTCTCATTTAGCATCTTTAGAAGTATTTTTTGGTGCTCGCTTGAGCTCAACAACATAGACAAGAGTGAAATCTGGGCAGGAGCCTTTCTGAGTTCATCAATCACAACATACTCCAATGTTTTCATTTTTCGAAAGAATTCCTCGGCTTCTTCGGCAGTAACAAGTTGTTTGAGGGGGAAACGTTTCTGTTTGGCTTTGTTCAACCCTTATGGGTCATGATAATTCCAAAATGGGTTTGTTTCATTCACTTCCCCTCTAACTTCTTTCCCTTTATAAGTGACCAGCGTCTGATTATAGTTCCATGGGATGGCAGTGGTATCTTTTATTGGAATTTGTGACCTGCAACTGATGATCAGAGGCTCATCCAGCTTTGGTGAGATGACTGGCCCTTTTCCACATATGTTCCCTTTGGTACATACATTCTTGGCAAATCTGATCTTAGCTTCAAATTCTTTGGAGGGCTCAATGTGAGCTGCCTATTTCTGGGAGCTCTTGGGACATAGAGGACAGCTTCTTTTGTTGGTGGTACCTCTCTCTCTACCTCCTTAGCCTTTTCTTCATTCTGGGTGGTAGGATTTGTTTTCTTTGCATCCCTGACCGATTTTGCCGCTGTCTTAGGTTTGTTTTATGTATCAGCGATGGAAATAATGTCTTTCAAAGCAGGGTCAAACTTCTTGTCATCACAAATCATTCCAATGACGGGCCCGTTGTTGTGGGCTAGCAATGGATTGTTCGTTACATTGGGGACTTTCTCGTACCTCAACACTACCTTTTTCTGTTCAATTAGGCTTTCAACTGCTCTTTTGAGAGTCCAACTGTTCTCAATATCATGCCCTTATGCCCTAGAATGATAGGCACACCTAGTACCTGACATGTATGAGGGAGATTCTGGATTTTTCCTGTTTGGAGGCATGGGCTGTAGAAGACCCATCTTAACCAACTTTGGAAAGAGGCTAGAGTATGACTCACCAATGGGTGTGAAGTTGGTTCTTTTGGGTGGTTCACGGGGATGGGTATTGTATTGGTAGTTGTTCTGGGGAGGATGTGGATTATATGGAGCTTGGTTAGGATGGTTATTTCTGGGAAGTGGAGCTCTGTTCTAATTGTATTGTTGTTTTGGCCGTGTGTACGGTTGAGTGTTCATTACTGCGTAGGGATGGGGAGGCATAGTGTAGGCTGCATCCTGATGAGGAAAATAATGTTGTGAAGCTCTGGGAGATGGGCCTGGATAGTCCCGAGGTCGTCGAGAACTTCTTAGGCTTGATGCCATAATGGCTCCCTCTTCTTTCTTCTTCCTGTTTGCTAGGCCTCCCGAGCCGCTCTAAATGGCTTGGGAGGTGGCTCTCAGGGCTGACTAACTCAAGATACGACCCCTTTTTAAGCTATTTTCTACCATTTCACCTATTTTGATGGCCTCCAGAACAGTTTGCCCATGGCATGCATCATATTTTGAAAGTAATCGGCCTCTTGGACCTGCAGGAAAACACTAACCATTTCGGTCTCATCCATAGCAGGTTTTACTCTGGACGCCTGTTCACGCCATTTGATGGCGTATTCTCGGAAGCTTTCAGAAGCCTATTTATTGAGGTTGGACAGAGAATTTCTATCTGGAGCTATGTCCACTTTGTATTGAAACTGTCTCGCAAAGTCCCGAGCTAGATCATCCTATATGTGCCAACGGGAGATGTCATAGTCATATACCATTCCGAGGAGATTCCAGCAAGGCTTTCTCCAAAGTATGCCATGAATAATTCTTATTTTACCCCTGCTCCTCTCAATTGATTGCAATATCATTTTAGATGGGCGATCGGGTCTCCATGCCCGTCATATTTTTTAAATTTTGGTGTTTTGAAACTCACAGGCAGATGCACATGAGGAAACATGCACATATCGGCATAAGACACACTCTTTTGGCTGCTCAGGCCTTGTATGTTTTTCAAGCTTTGCTCAAGACTTTTCATTTTTTGCGTCATCTCCTCTTGTTCGGGATTTTTCAAGATTCTCTCCTGTTCCATAGGAGATTCAAATTGTGGATGCTGCGGATAAGAGTTCGGAGTGACTCGCGTATCCAGTTGGAATTGGGGAGCTTGAAAAGTGAAATTTGATGGCTCAAAGCTATATCGTGGCAATGTCGGTTGTGCCAGCTGGCGGCACGGTGAATACAATAGATGGTATTCCAGAAGATGATGCCTAGGGACGGACCTCAGAAGGAATTCCGGTCATAGTAGGGAACCCAAATGGTATGAACGGGTTAGGTGCTGAAATTGGAACATTAGTGGTCCCTCCAGTTCTTGGGATCAACTCAGGGAAACTGGGGATAGCACTAGGTAGCTCCCTTCCATTAGACCAAGCATCCCACATTTCTAACATGCGGCATCTCAACCTCCTATTCTCTTCGGCAACTGCTGATTCGGACTGTGGGATAACCGATGCGGGGCTATCTTCGGGTTCGACAATAGACAGATGACTTTCAGATGCCATTGCAATGCTTCCTTTGGACCTTGTAAAATAGTGGTGTGTCGCTAGAATACCACCGCAAAAAACCAACCACCTTAAAAGTAATAACCTTAAGAGTAGACAGCAAACGGGTTAGTTTGAGATATTAACATATAGGGAATCACACGTTGGGATGCAATGCATCTAAGCAATCAAACGTTTTTCTAAAATGTTTGTGACGGCTGTGTGTTTCATCCCGGCTTTAATGTTTCACTCTTTTCTTTCTTGATTATTTCTTTTAGGGTTATGATCGAAACCTATGTGGATTGCCTATGTATCATGACGCCGCATGAATCAGATCATCACGTATTTCAAACGAATAGATATAGAGTGACAAGGTGCAATTTTCATTACTAAAGATAGCTCTTTGTTTTTCATTACAAGCAGTTTGAAATACTGATAACCATAAAAGAAACAGTACAGACTCTAGACAAACGTCAACAACTTAACATTTCAAGAAAATAATAAAATATAGACTCTAAAACTAGAACATAAAAAGTAAAGGAGGGCTTTTGCTTGTCTTCTCGGGGCCTATGGTGAATTGGCTGGTCTCTGTGCAGGCCTGTGTGCAATATCTCCATGAAGTCGATCCAAATCATCCATCACCTGGTGGATGAAAGTCATCATAAAGGAAAAAAATATGGAGGTAGTCATGCTCTCATATTCGTGACATTTCTGCGCAACGTAGTCAACTATTTCTTTGATCCTGTTCCTGATAAACCCTTTCTCCTGAAGCAGGCACCCTATTTGTTGTGCTCGGGCCTCCAATACTTGGGCATTTGTATTGTTCTGGTCCTGTAGCTGTTGCACGGTTCCTTCCAATTGGCATACTCGTGCATAACAGTGCTCCCTTTCTGTTTTAAAGTCTTTAGTCTGTTGGACCATATCATTCCCCATAGAAAACATTTTTTCCTTCAAGATTGCCGTTTCTTTGCTATACTTCCGCCTCAAATGATGAGCCTATTCTTCTGCCCCCTTTGCTAACTTGGTTTGTGCATCTAGTATGTATTTTTCAGCTTTGGCCAAATCAAATACATACTTATGAACCTTCGTCCTCAGGTTGCTAATGATTTTCTCATCCTTTTCACTCCTCATCGGTGTCTCAGCAGCTATTTTCAAACTCCAGAGTTGGGTACAGAGCATCTCGTTCTCTTGGGTCAACTGTCGTTTTTCACTTTTAACTACCTGGTCTTGCAACTGTCGAACTCAAGGTTCCTTAATTTCTCCTTCAGAGTATGGATGGTGGCCTGATACTCTTTTTCCTTTTCTCCCCAAGCCAGCCTTTCTTCAATCTTATCATCGAAAACTTGAATATGAGGCCTTTTGGAAGGCCTTTCTGATTCGGTTTTGGGTTCGTCATTAATGAAGTTTCTTTTCTCAAACCATGCTTCATAACCCGAATCCACTTCACCTTTAACAAAGTCAGGCACTTGAGTATCTTCTTTCAAATACCGATACCCATTCCAGCTTTGTTGAATTAAGGCCTCAGGTAACGGAGCTTTAGGGTTTAATTCAATGACCTGGGTGCTCAAATCTTCTTCCTCGGGTACTATTTGATACCGGCCCAACTGCCTCAAAACCTCTTGGGGTGCATAGGGTTGAACACTTCTCCGACCCATTAACAGCAAATGATTTCTCGTAGCCGACAAGTGTATGACTTCTCTGACAGGCAGCCATCTCAGGGTCCATTCTATCTGATTTGCCCATAGATTTCTCAGATGGTCGATCCAAGCTTCAACTCCTTCCGGGGAATTGTAGTCTTTTACTCTTTCTTCATAACTTTCGATGAAATTGGTTTTGTCAGGACCATAGCTCATGAATCTCGGGTGATGACGAAGATGTTCGATTAACCACATTTGGAGAATAATGTTACAACCTTCAAAGAATGTTTTCCCCAACTTGCACTGTGTTAAAGCCCGGTAAATATCAGACAGTATGAGCGGAGCCAAAGTGTGATCCTTTTTCTCAGTCAAAACCTGGGCGATTCTAGCCTCATAAACATCAATGGTCCTTTTTGCATTTGGAAAGACCATTACACCCAGGAATGCCCCTATGAAGGCTATTCGGCGGTGAATTCTCCAGGTGTCCTTGTCTTTCTTGTTGTTTAACCCCTTTTCATGTGTTTCGAACCCGTCTAGAAAGCCATATCTAGAGTACAAGAAAAAGAACGTGCAACAACCATCAACCACCCGACTCTTTCTGAGTTATTTGCTGATGGATAGGAAATCAAAGAACCGGCGCACTGACATGGGCCTCGGGAAGATGAGTTGTTGGTTCCTTAAATTCCATCCAAAACCCGTATACCCTTCTATCTCTTCCAGGGTAGGAGTGAGCTAGAAATTCGAGAAATAGAATACATTATGAACTGGATCCTAGAAGGTTACTAAGGTCTTGATTAAGTCATTTCTCAGTTTCACCTTTATGTTGTCAACGAGAACCCCCAATTGATCACTTACCCATTCTTTACCCTTCTCGTCTAGGTCATGCCACCATATTCAGAGTTGTAGGGGAGCTTCCTCTATGATATTCAGTTGCGAATTCTGGACAATACTCATTTTGTACCTGCGGATGGGTAAGGTCACGATTGCTTTTAATTTTTGAAAGAGAAAACCAACAAATTATTTTTTTACAAAGACCAATTTTAGTTTTCAAAAGACACCTCTCCCAAAAATGGCTATTTATGCAATATTGACCAAAATGATCATTTTTGCAAAAGTGGCCCCTTTCTCACTTTTGAGTAAAGTTTTGGGGCTGAATCAGGGTACAGACACGTCCGTTATTAACAAAAATAGCCCTTCAACAATGTAAAATGCTCTAAGGTTATTCTGGCAAGAACGGTACACGACTTAGCCGAAGCCAGGTCGGTTTTATTTTGACTAATGGACTTATTTTGTTTATTTTGAAAGTGGGGTCGGCACCGATGATGTTTGCCTACGTATCTCACATCCGATGAGAATCATACCCACGTAGTTTGGTCAATTTTGACACAACTTAAAAAAAATACGATTCTGACTCCCTTTCGCTCATTTTTTGAAATTCTTTTGTCCTTTTTTATTTTGGAAAAATTTTGATAGAGTTTCGATGTGTTTTTCAAATTTTATGGTTTTTCAAAACTGGTGAATTTTCTATCCTCCCGCACTCTTGGTTTTTCTGTTATTTTTTCTTTCCTTAGTCGGTCAACACACAAACCGAGACAAATAATGCACATATAGCAGGTAAGATACATCAGGATGGTCTTTCATTTCAGGTACACCTGTCCTAGACGGACCCAACCCCTGTGTTGAAATACCTAAGTTAAAAATGCACATGATACAAATAAGCGTTCCTACAAGGGATCTGACGTGAGGTTTTGTCATTCTAGGTTCAAACCTAGGGCTTTGTTCTAGACTTGGCTTACCTGAGCGGACAACTCGAGCCGAGGTGGGAGCGACGTACCGGTAGCACGAAAGGCTATCCGGCCTAGTGGCTGACCCATCCCCGTTCTTACTTGGTATGACCTCTAACAGAAAAGCGGGTCACGCGAACGTGTGCACCAATTTTTAGAAGACTCAGAAGGGATGCGTAAGAATACAGTTTAAATACAGTTCAAATAAATATCAAAGCAGTAAATAGATGACATTTAGCACATTAGGCACAGAAAGGCAGTAATATCAATAATTTAATCAAGCCAAGTAAAATCATATCAAAAGCTCAAATTCTTGAACCCTGAACCAGAGATTCTGGGTTCTATTCCTCAGCAGAGCCGCCAGAGCTGTCACACCTCCTTTTTCACCGGATAAGGGTGGGATAATGGGGATTTTCCAATTTAAGTGACATAATCGAATTTGGGATATTTTATTTAATTTTCAGAGTGGCCACCAGGATTTTTTACGGTGTTCCGAGACACCATTTATTTTTTAATACCCCAAATCGAGGAAATTTTGACTCCGTTTAAAAAGTCTGCGAACCAGAAATCCGGGTAAGGAATTCTGTTAACCCGGGAGAAGGTGTTAGGAACTCCCGAATTTCGTGGTTCTAGCATGGTCACTTAATGATTTACTCGACCTAAATTTTTTAATTACTGATGTTAATACCTATGTGCATTTTTTTAAAACATTTTTACCGCTTTTAATTCTTCATTTTTTATTTTTTGAAAACTATATTAAAATGGGTTACGCGTACGTATACCCGCTTGAAGTCGATGCGTCAAAATTTGTGTCACGCGTACGTGTACATAATTCATGACGCTTGATTTATTTAAGAAAGATAGTCAAAAGGTTGCGCGAGCGCGTATTTTGGTTTTCAAAAATAAAGATCATGTCACGCGAACATATACGCAATCACAGTAATATTTTAAAATTCACTCTTAAAGGCATATCTACGAGTGTTCTTTTTAATCTTTATTTGTGTTACGTAAACGTATACACAATTTTAAGAAAAAGAGTATTTTTAGGCACTAGAAAGAATTCAAAGTTACGCGAATGTATACTTTGTTTGTTATTATATTTTTTTTTAATTCAAACTATGTCCACTACTGAAGGAATGAGTCTAAATATTTTGCTATGTTTGCAAAGGTTATTTTACTAAGCCCTACTAGTCTAAGCAAGAAGTAGTTCTAAGGATGAATTTTTGGGCCATGGCCAAATCTGACCCAATTTTAGTAATTAGACTTTAGGACAATCCTATTTTTTGCTATTTGAGGGGAAGAGGTTATACAATTCGACCAAGAGCATACTAAAATGAAGGAAATTAAAGGAACAAAATTGGTTCGTTTGAACACATTTCAAGCTATAGATCAAAAGGATAATCAGAGAATTTGTTGAGGATTCGAACATTTGTTTTAGTTATTAGAGAATCTGTTAGGAAGCTGGGCAATATATTTAAGTATTTATTAGATTTGGAAATAAGCGACTTAAGGCAAATTGCAGGAATTTTAAGAGAATGAATTTTCCACAGCAAAAACTGGACTTTTCGCACAACTTCGTTTAGTATAAAAAAATCACGTAAAATTTTAAAGGGGATTTGAATTTTGATCAAGACAATAATTAGATACCTAATATATACCATGTATTAACTTTAAAGCAAAAATATAGTCCTAAGGCTTTGGGCTTTCGTATCCCTTAGGCCCAATAGCCTGGGTTTCAGACTGGTTCAGGCCTTAGTGGGCCATTCTAGTAGTCTATCCCATTTTTCATATATAGATTAATGAATATCTGCCAACAGTCCAATTTTCTTTACCATAACTTTACAGTTTTTTTTTTTTGAAATTCAAGATTTTAGTGAAATAATAAGAAGGATAAAGCTGAATACAAATTTTATAAAGTCCAGTCCAACTTATTACAATAAATCTTAATGCAATGAATATAGTAAGTTTATAGCAATAAGTAGACTTTTGCATTACTATTCGACTACAAAATACAGATTTCTTTAAAAAAATACATAAAAAATTATCCTAAGTGACAGTCTAATCTACTGCTGCTTTATCTTCAAACGGGCAGAAATTACTTATGGCTTAAGACCTGCATTTTTCATAGGTTTAAAAAAAACAAGGTAAGAAAGCTTTTTTTGCATTTTGTGGAATGAATCTGACCATTAGAAGGTCAGATTCACCTCCTTAATTCTATTCAGACTAAAGCTAAACATTGGTAGGCATACACGTTATAAAATAATCCATATTTTTGCTACTAGAACTAACAGACATTCAAATTTATACTAACACATGGTCCCTCAGCCAAAAAATGATCTTTAAATTAGTAGGAGAATTCAAGCAAGGCAAGACAGAATTCAACATCAAACAAACACAAATTTTTGAACTCAAAATCAATTCTATTTAAGGTGGACATTGTTACATACCTTGAAATTGAAAAATACAGCAAAGAAGTGACCAAATAAAGGTCAGAAAATGAAGCTTTTGCAAGCTTAATAACATCAACAACAAGCAGCAATAACAAACCCAGGAAAATGAAGCTTGAATACCAGATATTGGAGTAAAATCAGCAAGAAATCGAGATTTCAAACCAGAAAACTCAATAACCCAGAAAATCATGCTGCTATAATCCATGTTTCAGAATACCAAGGCTGAGGAAAGCCAGACTTTTTAAGATATTTTCTGCATTATTTGAGTATTTTTTTTAGTGTAGGGTTTATACTATATGTGTGTGTGTGTGTGAAATTTCTGAGTGTAAAATCTGTATATGTGTTTGTAATTTTCGTATTTTCCTAGTAAAATCTGTCCAAAAAATCAGTTGTAAAGTAGGGTCTAAAAATATGTGGGTAGGGGTCTGTAGGTATAGGTGTATGTGTCTTTTTCAGAGACTAATGTAGTCTATTTATAGAGAGTTTAGGATAGCATCTTTTAGGGAATATACCTTATCTATTAAGCTGAAATAGTACAGGTACAACTGTCCATTCTTATCCTTTTGTAACAGATGTACCCCCGTCTAGAATATTCCTACCGATTACAGCTCTTATCCCCTTTTAAAGTTAATGTTTTACCCCCTAAAATCTGATTTTATGATATTTTCCTAATTCTAGAAGTTTCTTGGGTTGTTACACCCAATATTATTCAATTGTAGTTCCAATACTACCCCATAGTACCTTTAGAATTACTTCTTTAGTATCTAAGGTTAAGGGATTGATTAGTGTTGATTTATTTATCCTAATTGAGCAGTTAACTAGTAGTTGGAAGCTTAAGCCTCTTTGAAAGGTGAGGTTGAATTAATCTTAGTAAGGCAATTAGCTAAACCTTAGATGAATTTCTTTTAGGACTTATGTTAGTTAATTCTATTATGTAATTAGTTTAGTAATTGGACCTAATTAGTTGTCTTAAATTAGGACTTGGTTATCTATTTTAAGATACTAGCCTAATTATATAAAGTCCCTTTTAAAGGTCATCATTTAAATCAGATTGACCTTTAGTTGAGCGTGATTACTAATCAATGGAGTTATATAAGTGATAAATAAGTTTTTTTATCCTAAAATATCTATTTTTTTTTTTGATATTTTCCTAATTCTAGAAGTTTCTTGTAATTTCTAAAACATTTTTGAATTAGTCAGGCCCAAAAAAGAAACAGATGACAATAAAAAGTTATGGGCCTGTCGATTTAGCCAGACCCAATAATAATAAAAGACAAAGATATGAGTCTGTCTATTTAGCCAGGCTCGATAACAATAAAAAAAATAAAGTTATGGGCCTATCTATTTAGCCAGGCCCAAATCATTAACAACACTAAACAAAGATATAATAAACAAAACGAAACAGAAAGAAAGAAATGTAACACTTTNTATATATATATATATATATATATATATATATATATATATATATATATATATATATATATATATATATATATATATATATATATATATAATCTACTTTTATCTTTATTAATCCATTTTAATTAATTGATTATTGAACGAAATAACAAATATAAGACTTAAGTGAATATGATTATCCTAACTTTATATACATTTTTAAATTAAGTTTGACATTAGTTAATTAAATTCGATTTTAATTAAATAACGGAATAAATAACAAAAATTACATAATCTGAATAATAACTATAAAAAATTGCGGGTAGAATAAAAAAAAATGCAATAATAGAAATTAAAAAAAACACACGGACAAAAAAAAAAGGAAATACGGGCAGAAAAGAAAGAAAATAAAAAAAATACGGGAAATAATAACGAAAATAAAATAAATGCGGAAATAACATAAAAATAAAGAACTTAAAGGATCTAACCGTGAAAAAACCCTCAAGCGAAAACTCCCGTCTAGGATTTTAAGATCCTTAATGGGAGATCTTCGCTAGAGGATTTTTTGGCGGCTAGAAAATAAAAATGGGGGTAAATCTTAGGATTTTGACCTTTTTAGATCTAAGATCTACGGATTTTGGTTGGATTTTTAGTGATCTGGTTGGTAGGAGGAGGTTTAGGAGGATGAGAGGAGTGTTTGGTTTGATTTTGTGTGATTTTTGGAAGTAGGCCGCCCCCGGTGGAGATTTCCGGCGGGCGGCGGGGAATGGTGGCGGTGGTGGAGGGTGAAGAGAGAGATGTGAGAGAAGTGGAAGAGTGGGGAGTTGGAAATGGAGGGGGGGGGGAGGTTTTAGGACATTTTTATATTAAAAGTGGGGAGTTCCGGACCATTGGATCTACTAGAGATCAATGGTCAATATTGAGTGGGGGAGATGGGGTGGATCAGATTTTTAAGGGTTTTGAGCTTGGTTTTTTGGGCTATTTTTTGGGTTGGGCTTGGTGTTCAAGACTTAACCCAATCCGATTTTCTTTTAAGCTAATTAACCTCTATATCTAAATGACTTTGATTAAACTCTAAATTAAATACTAAATTATCTCAAATTGTAAAATTACACTAACCATCTATTTATATTATTTACACGATTAGCCGATCTTAAATTTAAAGAAAAATTACTTAATTTATTACTAAAAACTAAAAATAATGTTAAAATCAAACAATTTTTGAGATTTTCTTTTAATGAAGCAATTAATTATGCAATTAGGCATTAAATTAAATTAAATTAAGAGCCTAATAATGCAAAATGATGAAGGTTTAAATATTTTCATAAGTAAAAAAAAATGAAAAAATGCGACTAAAAATGTAAATAATTACAAATAAATACCAAAAAATCCTAAAAAATAAAAAATCTACAAAGTAAGACTACTTTATTTATTAATTTTGTAGGAGTATTTTAGTAAGGTAAAAATTACATGCTCACACCTCGGACACGGCCAAGTATAAGTACAATTTCTCATTCGCCTTTGGAGTGTGAAACAGAGGTGGGTTCGATAAGTACCGCTTTAATTCCTCCAACGCTTGCTGACATTCCGGAGTCCATGCGAAATCATTCTTCTTTTTGAGCAAAGAGAAGAATATGTGACTCTGATCCGATGACCTTGAGATAAATTTTCCCAAAGCATCTATCCACCTGGTTAGCTGTTGTACGACCTTCACATTGTTCACGATGGTGATTTCTTCGATGGCTTTAATTTTGTCAGGGTTGATCTCGATCCCCCTATTTGATACCATGAAACCCAGAAATTTGCCCGAGCTGACTCCGAAAGCGCATTTCTCGGGGTTGAGTTTCATGTTGTATTTTCTTAGAACCTCGAACATTGCCTGCAAATGAGTCAAATGGTCGTCTACGCGCAGGGGCTCAACTAGCATGTCGTCAATGTAAACTTCCATCGATTTACCTATCTGTTGTTCGAACATTTTATTAAGTAGGCGTTGGTATGTAGCTCCCGCATTTTTTTTAAACCGAAGGGCATTACATTGTAACAATATGTTCCGTACTTAGTGATAAATGAAGTCTTTTCCTGGTCCTCCGGGTTCATTTGAATTTGGTTGTACCCAGAGTAGGCATCGAGAAAAGTAAGAATCTCGTGGCCGGACGTGGCGTCGATCAAACGATCCATGTGAGGCAGTGGAAATGAGTCTTTAGGGCATGCTTTGTTCAAATCTTTATTGTATACACACATTCTAAGTTTGTTTCCTTTTTTTGGGACTACGACCATATTGGCTAACCACTCGGGATATTTTACTTTCCTAATGGACCCTATTTTGAGAAGTTTGGTTACCTCGTCCTTTATGAATGCGTGTTTTACATGGTACTGCGGCCTTCTCTTTTGCTTCACCGGTTTAAACCTGGGGTCGAGACTTAGCCGATGTGTCGTTACCTCCGGTTGGATCCCTGTCATGTCTAAATGGGACCACACAAAATAATCTATGTTATTGATAAGAAATTGAATGAGTTTTTTCCTGAGTTCGGGGGTTAGTTCCGTTCCCAGGTATACCTTCCGTTCTTGTAGATGTTCGATCAATATCACCTGCTTCAGTTCCTCGACCGTGGACTTCGTCGCATCTGATTCCTCGGGAGCGACGAACGCTTGGGGGGGGGGGGGGGGGGGGGGGGGAGGGTAAGGAAATCTTCTTCTTCGTACTCGAGCACCTGTTCCTCCGATTCAGTCGAGGATGTGGACTGTGATTGATATTTATCCATCTTCTTGTCTTTGATTTTCGATTTCTCCGAGGTTGAAGGTGTTGGTGTTGGTGTCAAATCATGAACTGCAAACATCTCCTTTGCTGCATGTTGCTCCCTGTAAACTGTCTTCACACCATCTTTTGTTGGAAACTTCATCATTTGGTGAAGAGTCGATGGTACCTCCCTCATGTTATGGATCTACGGCCTACCGAGCAATGTATTATACCTCATGTCACCTTCAATGACATGAAATTTTGTGTCCTGAATGGTCCCGACCACATTCACGGGCAGGATGATCTCTCCCATCATTTTTTCACTAGCCATGTTGAATCCATTTAGGACTCGAGATGCTAGTATGACTTGATCTCGCAGCCCGAGCTGCTCTACGACCCTCGACCTGATTATGTTGGCTGAGCTACCTGGATCCACAAGAACACGTTTAACTTGACTTTTATTTAGTAAGATAGAAATTACCAGGGCGTCGTTCTGTGGCTGAGAGAGGCCTTCTGTTTCCTCGTCGTTGAATGTAAGGGTGCCTTCGGACATGTAATCTCAGGTCCGTTTCACTCTTGTAATCGACACTCTGGTGCGTTTGAAAACAGGTCCCTGTGGGATGTCGACCCCACCAACGATCATGTGGATGATATGCTGGGGTTCCTCTTGCTCATTCTTTCTATTGGCGTCTCTTTCTCTGAAGTAATTTTTGGCCTTGTCGTTGAGGAACTCTCGAAGGTGACCTTCGTTGAACAATCGAGCCACCTCTTCTCTCAACTATCTGCGGTCCTCGGTCTTGTGGCCATGTGTACCATGATATTTACACATCAAGTTAGGGTTCCTTTGAGAAGGGTCAGTTTGTATAGGTCTAGGCCACCTGATGTCTTTAATCATTCCAATGGACGAAACGATACCCGAGGCATCCACGCTGAAGTTGTACTCCGATAACCGAGGTGCTTCTGTGGGATCAGAGTACTTGTTGAATCCACTCTTACTCATGAGTCCCCAAGAGTTTTGCACTCGATCATTTCTCCGGTCATTCCGGGGGGGGGGGGTTGCTCCCCGAATTGTTGTTTCTTCGATATGCAACGTATGGCTGGTACCGCTCTCTATTTAACCTTGGTTCTCTATCAATATTCCTCGTCCAATCTATTCGGGTGAACTGACCCCGAGGGGGCTCCCAACTGGTTGTCCTCGACCCTGATCTTTCTATGGTAGCAATTATGCACGTCCGCCCATGTAATAGCAGGGTATTCAACCAGGGTTTGCTTTAACTGTCGTGATGCTACTGATCTTCGTTCGTTCAAACCTTGTGTGAAACCTTGAACGGCCCAATCATCAGAGATCGGTGGTAACTCCATTCATTCCATCTGAAATCGGGACACGAACTCCCTCAACATTTTGTTGTCCCTTTTGTTTAATCTTGAAGACATCCGATTTCCTCGTTGCAACCTTTATAGCACCAGCTTGTGCCTTTACAAATGAATCCACCAACATGGAAAATTAATCGATAGAATTAGAGGGTAGGTTGTTGTTGGTCGAAATTCCAATGCACACGCAAGTGTACGTGGTCGACAAGTAATATAGGATTTAA